>JBAMIB010365140.1:0-10910 GCA_037177415.1 Kaempferia rotunda | reverse complement strand
CATAATCCACATTCATCTTGCTCCATAACATCCTATTGCTACATTCTCCTGAACATCATCTATAGCTTGATCTTGAACATCATTTACTTACTCAGGAAAAAACACAGTGTGAAGTTCTGAACAATTTGATCATCAATTTGCTATATAACATCTGCTAGGAAATCAGTTGATTACATATGTTCCTCTAAATCTGATGAAATTAAATAAACTTTTATTTTTGATGAAGGTAGTTGTCCCATCATCCTCTTTATTCTTTCCACACGTGAAACTATCCACTTCCATCGGCAAACCTGTAATATAATAAGAATTATTATAAATTTTGAATGAGTGACATACATCAATGAACTTACAATAAAATTTAACAACTTACAACAAATAGTGATGCAAATCCTTTAAGCATTGAAGTTTGATTTTTTTTAAGGCCACCTAAATTGGGCCTTTGTGAGAGCATCATACCAATAACTTCCATTTGTGAAGTCATATAATCATAAATAACCTTACACCAATTATATCTATTTAAATTTTCATAGTCATCTACAAAATTAACTAGCGATAGTATTGATAGTCTTATATACTGCTAGTAGTAGAAAACAATACATAACTAAAAAATAAAAAATTGATAACTTGTCCTGTAGTTCCATCTTTGAATAATCTCAATATATTAAATGTTAAAGGTAAAATGGTTGGAGTATCATATCAATGTCTTCCATTTGCGGGATAATATAGTCATAAATTTATACCAATTATATCTACATACTGCAAGTAGTAAAAAATAGCATACAAATAAAAAACACAAAATAAAAAATTGATAAAACAAAAGATTAAATTCGGGAGATGATTGTTTCCTAATGTTGATCGGCTTGTTCTCTAGTTCCATTTTTGAACAATCTCAATCTATGAAATGTCGAAGGTAAAGAAGGATGGAGCCGAATCCAAATACAAAGGAACTTCATCTTCATGGTCTGAAGTCTTAGAATCAATGCAACATCTTTTTTTTTTATGAATCTAATCTGTTGATTTTGACAATGAAACACTTAGCTTGATAGTCCCAATTGTCAAATATATTTTATTCAAGGTCTCTGATATTTGCATTATCTAGTATGTCGAGGTCTCAGGCAAATGGGTTACCACTTATCAAGTGAGAACGAGTTGATCAACGGTGCAGTGGAGTTGATCAACGAAGATAGTGAAGTGAGAACGAGGGAGATTTGATGTTTAGGTTTCAAACAACACAAAACACTAAATGTATTGAGTTTTTCCCGCCCTCCCAACCGGTTAGGGTTTCAACGTGAACCGATCTGGAAATTAACCAAACCCAACCAAACAGTAGATTGGGAACAGACGGGTATATGTACAAAAAGTGGAGCACCCATTTGATATAAAATCCAAATAGGAAGCCTCTCTGACGATTCGATATAAAAAAAAGAACACCAACTTTTGCCCAAAAGAAAATTAAATAAAAAAAGAATTAGTTTAGTTATACTGAAAAAGAAGGAAAGAAATGATGAGCGAGCTTAACGCCAAGTAGGCCATCGAGCTCGCAAGCAGACTGTAATCTTATGATCAACGGGCACTGCAAACTCCCGAGCTGTGAGTTCCAAGCTCGCGAGAGTTTGGCTGTGAGCTTCCAAGGAGGCTGCAAACTTGCAACCAGGCGACTGCCACAAACCAGCCACGAGCGGGCAACAAGTTTGCATTTGCATTCGCGGCTAGCAGCATGCAGCAATGGGCACGCTCACAGAGGAAGGAAATATTGTTTCATTTTGATTGGAATTTCATGCTTACACTAATTTTATTTCAAATCAACAAAGAAAAAACTATCCTAACTCTTGCGCAATCCATCTCCGTCCTTCAAAGTAAACAGAACTACACTAAAAAGAGTCTTCACCTCCTGACACTTATCTACCTAAATTTAAAAATAAATAAATAAATAAATACAAAACTAAACATTTCACTAGCAGTTTAGTAGGTATTTGAATGGAAACTTTAACACAACGGTAAAATTGCTACCGTATAACCTGAAGGTCACAGATTCAAGTCACAAAAACAACCAGTTACCCAAAGAAAAATAAGATTAAGTACAAAAAAAACTCCTTTTGCAATCCGCATTGACGGGAACTTCGTACACGGAACTATCCTCTATCAATTTCATATATTTACATAAGAGACATTTACTTCAATATAACAAAGGTGCCCCAATTTTTTATATCTATTTCATGAATGCATGTATATTAATTTTATAAATTTGTATGGAATGCACAAGTAAAATAAGATAATATTTCATTAATTTATGAACTTCATCATATGATTTGGATCAAAACCCAGTACTTGCTACTCAAAACAATATGCTGATACCGGAAAAATAATGGCATGCGTTTCAAAACAGATCATACTGTTGCTTTTGGAAAATAAATTTTTTGAAAGAAACCGATAAAACATGTGTATACTTACACGAGTCTTCGAAGACATATTGCTGTATAGGAAGGAGTTATGTTTGAGTAAGTACATACAGTCAAAAGAGGGGCCCCTTCTGCAATGACTCTATGTTTGAGATTCTATAGCAGGGTCGCACTGGAGGAAAGCATCATGAAAGCTGAGGCCTTCCTGCCATGAATTATGAGAGAATGAACAAATTTTTTTTACTCATGAAACTTACAAGAATCAGAAAAAATTTTAACACAGGTTTGAATCGGATACTCATACTTCATCAAGTAATATCAAATACTCTTCTGATGGTTAATTCATATACCTGTTAGTGAAAGTGGTATTCCAGGCTGTTGTTGTTCTTTACTTTTCACTGAAAGCCAATGACCCATTTGTCTCCTAAGAGCCAACTGTGTATCCAAGATCTGCGGTTCATTCACTAAAGAGGTGACAGCTCAGTGGCACAAGTTCACAATCCAAATGGTCGGTTGTACAAATCACCAGCACTTGGAATGTGGATCTTGTTTTCATCAGCGCTTCTATAATGATCACTGAGGCCAATTCTATCATTTCTGAAGACCTCTCCCATGCTGAGATTAGTGCCAATAAGCATGTTGTTCCAGGCATCCCAATGGTTATTTGAGTAGACTGTGTTTCTTGGTTGCCCGAAGGGCAACTGCGGTAATGGAGAAAGCCCAGTATGTCTTTGCGCTAAAAGTCGTGATGCGTTAAAAGCATCATTTAACAAGTATGTCTCCCCCAGATGTTTGGGCATGCTCATGTTCCGATAAGAAGAAATGGCCTGCTGAGACATTAGGTGAAGTCTCTGATCACCAACAGAATTGATAAATTGGGCAGGAAATGATGAATTCGATCTGAATATAGAGTTATTTGACTCAACAGGTATCTGACTCTTCCCAATAGCCAATATTGCAGGATCAACAGGTATATGACTCTTCCCGATAGCCAATATTGCAGGATCAAGGAGCTCCAGATCACCGGAATCACCAACTGAATGTGATTGGTAATGATTTTCACCTGAAGAAAAGCCATGCCTATGAATTCCACAAGGAAAAAGTTATGAGAGTAAAATAGTAAGATAACAGAATGCACAAACCTGATCTGGCCGTCTCGTATGCCTGGTTAAATATATTTTGAGAAGAAAACCCCGGAGGAGGTGCTCTGGTTGTGACTGAGAATCCAGGCGGAACTGTCATCTTGGCCCTCACAACACCTTCAATCAATAAATAAGGATTTTCGATATATAAAAATGAAGATACCAGATACGAAATTAGAAAAACCAATCAAGCATTAAGTAAATTTGCAATAACATTGAAAAGGCAAAGCATTGAAGAAATTGGATTCAGAAAACGGATACAAGAATTAGATAGTAAGGGAGATGTAGGGACAACCTAATCAGTATAATTAACACAATCCACTACTTCAGATGTAAACCATAGATACAAGCAGATTAAAAACAAGTGAAATATTATCTTCATTTTAGATTAAGAATTGCATAAACAATTGGTTATTACAGTGGACAACTTTGATCATGCACCCTTAAAGGGATAGCAATTTTCGTAAGTGTGTCATAAGTGGGTTGTCTAAAATATAACTATCTAACATCCCTCTAGTTTGATTTGGACTGCTTTTGAAAACTTACAAGAAGTTATTCTACTTTTAACTAGTGAAAATGAGTGGCTCCATGTAAAAACAGTAAGAACAAAAGGTATTATACAACCAATACAAAGGTAAATAAGGTGCAATTAGAATTGAAGGAATTAAATGGAAAAAAGGAAAATAATAATGATAACAAACAAATAATTGCACATAAAATTTTTTTACTATGACAAACATTTATAAGTGTGAGTGTAGAAACTAATAAGAAATAGTCATACCAGAACCGTTACACCTATCAGATGAATTTTCACCAGTTTTGCTAATACAAGGACCCTGAGAACCATTGAACTGAAATCCATTGGGGAAACTATCTTTGTATAAGTTTAATGAGGAGCAAAGCCTTTGAGTGTCAGTAGTTTCTCTAACATGAGATTCAAGGAGACTTGATTGATTTTCTTTCCTGGCAAAGGAAAATCTTGACTGGTTATTGCTTGAGCTTTTCAATGAACTGGATGTGTTAAATGCATCTTGCTTTTGTGTTTCACCCAGCAGCTTAGCCAAAGTGTTACTTGATGATATTGAATCATCCGATGGATCAAATTCCAGTGACAAAATATCTGAAATAATATTGCTCTCTCTGGCTTCATCTACGTAGACATCACTGTTAGCCCTAGTTAGATCAATTCGTTCTAATCTCGTATTTTCTTCGCTGAAGTTGTACCCAGGATTCGCTGAAGTATTCCTCTTTGAAGTATTTGTGTTTACATCATCCTCTCTGTGCCCATTGTGTACAACAAAATCTTTGCCACCAAAGGAGCCATTGGCCATCTCTAGCCTCCTATCCAAGTCCAGAGATCTATCAACCACTACTGGTTGTTTATTCCCAAGCCCATTACACAAGGAAGTAGAATTAGAAGAATATTCAATATTATCTTGGTAATTTAGATAAGACAAAGGCTGAATGTTATGCACTTTCAACAGATCTTCCATATCATCCTTTAGAGATATCAGCTGTTTCTTTTGTGGTTCAGAATCAGTTCGTTCATCCATGCTCAATGACACAGGGGCTGAATCAAAATCTTGACTTGATGGCAACACAACTGGAGAGATATTAGAGAGCAAGGTCTGATGTTTACCAACATCTTTTAAATGTTTTAATTTTGAGCTGTCCACATTAACTGAGGAAAACCTTAAGGCCAACCTTTGTATGTCACCATTGATAATAGCTGAATCATGTTTAACAGCGACAGGATCAGAGTTGCTGTGGTGTCTAACATGACTAGCCGTAGTATTATTTCTTGACATTGTGTCATCACTAAAATCCGTACCCTTGTCTTCAAGCATTTTATCAAGAGAAACAGATAGGCCACTTGGAGAAACCTGGGAAATTTCAGTTGTATTTGGGACAACCTGAGTTGGTGAATGTGCTAAAGTATGCAGTTGGCTCCCAGTGCTCGGTCTTAGAGAATCAGGCCCACTAGAACTGCCATCCAAATCTTCCACTTCTTCCTCAGGCCGCGATGTAACATTAATATCCAAAGACCTTAAAGGACAATCGCTATAATGAGATATCTCCAAAGGTAGAAACGACTGTGAATCTACACAATTACCAAGTTGCAACAATTCTGATGATCCTGATATGGCACCGCCTACATTACTTTCAGACACCTTTGGAATTATAGCTGCTTCATCAGGTTTTCCAGAAGGTTTCTTTTTACATGGTATTGGTAGAGCAGGCAAAGAAGCACTTTTGCTAGTCTCTAGTACCTTCTGTTTGGAAAGAGTTTGAGTGCATTGCGCACTGGAAGCCAAACCACGACGCCCCCTGCAAGTGATCAGAATAGTAATAAAAAAATGCTTGCTAATAAGCTAACTTACAAGCAATGTACCATGAAGTAGCTATTGGTAAAGCATTGGATTTCCCAAGACTACTATTGGGAAGAGAACCCCTGACTTGGCTTGAGGCATTCTGTATGAATATATAGAGTAAGGAATGAGCTGTCAATATGTAAGAATAAAAAGCATAATGTTGATAAGGTCTGTTAAACAGTAGGGAATTATGTAAACATGTGCCACAGGTGTATAAGCTTACATTACAGGAATTCTTGACTGGATGCTTGTCTGAGCCTATTCCAGAACAACCAAACTCTTCTGCCATAGAAGGAAACAGATTTCCAAATCGTCGTTGTGAATTGTTTACAGAAGTCTGCTGAATGGTACACCTGCAATGTCACAAGATAAACTATTCATGCATTAAATACAATTACAAGATCAAGTTAATGAGGCACATTACCCTAAACTGAAAACATGTGTGTGTGTCCAAAAAGTAAAACAAAAGAAAACATTTGGCTTGTCTCCTACACGTCTAGAGGGCACAAGGAGAAAACAACCTTGATATTTACTTGTACAATTCAAAATTTTCAGTGAATTACTAGCAAGCCAATCCATAGGGAATCTGAATCTTTAGAGTGGATAGCTTTAATGCATTATTGTAGGCTACAGCATATTTGAGCTTAGAATGCAGAATTGCCTGATGTCATATCGACCAAACTAAAGAAAATATCAGGACATCCACTTAGGGACTACCACATGAGATGTACCTAAGACGTTTAAACACAATCTGGCACTTAGTAAGATTATTCATATCATTAACATTTCCACCTTAACTTATCTAACTTGGTTACTGACCATTAGCAAATTAAGCAATACTACATAAAATACTGATTCATTTGAAAGTAAAAAGGGAGACTACGTATGAGGATGAACCTGGGTAAGTGGCAGTACATATTTTTCAAGGTGGAATACCACACTCATTCTAGACTGTAAAACATATCTTTGAACACATATCAGCATTAGTTAGGATGTACAAGAAATACTATGCATGTTTGAATGCTTGATTAAGGACCATTGTTAGAAGAAATGGTAAGGCAATGCTAGCATATACACTTTAAATAACTTTTTAAAGTGAAACTGCTACTGTTACGTACAATTCCCTATATTCATTGTTGAGAACATCTAAACCAGTATTGGAATGAGATTGAACCCATGATTATGGGAATTTAGCTTATAAACCTTTTTAAAGCAAACTTAAACCCCAGCAAATAGATTACCAAATACACTAGGTAAAATCAAATGACCCACTTGGCTACTTTTAGCTCAATTATGATTCATGACTAATCAAACATTTCCTTAGACTGGTGTGAGATACAAGAATGAAAATACACGGCTGTTATAGAACCAGAAAGGAGAGGTTGGTTCCGAGTAGAATCAACCAATTCAAGCAATTCCACTTCCCAGGAGATGAAGAATACATAGAAGAATTAAAGGGAAAAAATGAGGAGATTATTATGGAAGTGATTAAGTCTGAACTAATAGCTTAACTTGTTTGCTAGTATGTGATCTTCCAAAGTTTATTTCCATTGGTTCTTTGAAAATCTCCAAATGATTCTGCAGTAGTAAGTCTGTTACACATTGCATCACTGCAGACATAATTCAGAAACAATATGATCTATAAATTTTTTCCAAATGTCCAGCTCCCAACAAAAAACACATGAAATACATGACTACTGCATAAATGGAGTTGAATATTTTCAAAATGAATTCAAAATAAGCACATAAATGCAATTACCAACTGAGAGACAAATGTCCAAAGATACAGTTACTAACTCAAGGGTGTAATCATGACAGACAAACATCTCATTGCAGTAGGAAGTCAAGAATTTAAAGCACATGCAAACTTCATTGGGGAAGATACCTGGTATATGCTGAAATTATCTCATCTTTTGTAAAGCTATCCTCCTGGCTACCAATATCATGCAAATACAGACAATCAGGATTGTTGCAGATCTGAATCAATACAAAAACTCAGAATAGGAAGTCTAGTAGATAGACAAGCTTGAAAATAAGTAACCTCTGAGAGAAAAAAATATACAGAATTAGCATACCATGTTCCTTAACCAAGCACGACAATATTTCGTGGTGCCAAAGCATGCTCTGATAAAGACAAAGTGTCAGAAAGAATATTAAACAATGTGTCCAGAAAATCAGAGATCAGGTTATGTGCTTACCTCAAGGATTTACCTTCAAGAACATAATTGTGTGTGTCTTGTATGCATCGAGCAGCCTCCTCCTCTTTGGCATATGTGATGTACCTAGCCAGCAGAGATTACATGAAAATGCATTACACTTACACTGGAGAGAGGATTAGAAAAACTACATGCATGAAATTAATCGCAAGACAATCTTAGCCTGTCTAACAGAAAGAACAAATAGTAGAGCTCATTGACAGCAGCTTAATTGATTAACTACTTTACCAACTTGCATGCCTAACTATTTGGAAATGACTAAAAGTTGACAAAGTGTGAATTCAATAAGAATTATAGTTAGGACACGAAACCTACCGAAATTGAGAACTCCATAATAAAGGTAAATTAAGATAAGCAAAGCAACAACTTTGAATAAGAAAAATCAAAGAGAGAATTTGGTTTTTTACTTACACGCCAAAGGTGTTGTTACTTGATATTTTCTGGGAAGAGGTGCCAGATGGATGAGAAATTGAAATATTTATAACTTTACCATACTGACCAAAATATTCCTTACGCTCAAGAATCTGATAACAATAGTAGTCTATCAATAAATGGGAAGGGTACAATTTGATGTATGAAAACTGGTGAAAAATGCCAATGAACATACATTTTCGTTGCATAAATTGGCAGGTAACCCAGTTATATATACAAGGTTTTTTTGCATCACTCTAACACCACTAAGGTGCTTCATGGCATCTGGAGAAATCTTGGGCTTTGGTCTTTGAGCCCGTTGCTGTTTCTCAAAGTACACTTCAGCCATTATCCTGTCCTCGGTGCAAGAGATATGTTGTACCATTTCTTAGTAAAGAGCAGGGAAATAGATGGTTTTTGTTGGAATATGAATACGTATGCAAAAACAAGCACCTCTCAGAACTAGCGGAAGCCATTTTGATGACTCCATCCTTATCATAAGGTGTACGACAAGCGGGACATCGAGCTTCAGTGTCGTCCTTTTCAGCCATTTCAATTATATGGTGCCAGCACCACACACATATCTTCACGCAAAAATGCAAAATTAGACAATAAAATATTTTTTTTTGCCTAATGACCCAGACAGTTTAATCTAGAATAAGCTTGATAACATTACAATAAGGTTGTAAACCATGAACAGGAGCAATACTACCCTTGCCAGTATAAATAGGCTTCAGAATCAGGAAACACTAGACAAAACTTTTACCTCATATCCACATTTGCAAGGCTTTAGCTGCTGGTCAGTCAAATCCATTTCCTCCGCACACAAAGGGCAAGTCCTTTCTCCATCTTCACTCATGGTCCTATTTCATAAGACAATGATTTCCAACCGATCAATCAGTAACAAAAACAAAATGCAGACGACTCCCTGATTTCTTCCAAAATCCGACCACTACAAATGTATAGCAATAAATAAATAAAAAAAGAAAGTTGATAGCACATGCAGAGCTAAAAGTATCGTCTTTAACCAACTATATTAACAGCCCATAACGAGATTCAGATTTCCTGAACAAATCAAATCTATTCTCAGACACAGCCAGAGTAAAATGCCCCATAGATCCATCCAACGGAACCAAGACTTCTCATCCAGAGCATTGGGAAGAAAAATCGAATAGGAAATTCAAATCAAATCTTGTACGATTATCCTTGCCAACAAATAAAATTAAGAAAACAAACATATCTGCGTGAATCTACCCAATACGCCGATGACAACAGAAAAAAGTATGACCGATCGGGACGATCGGAAAGGGGAAGATAGATTACGTTGAGGGTGTTTGAAGCCGACGGATTGGGCAGGGAAGTCTGGGACGGAGACCGAGGCACCGAGCGATGACGCAGAACGACGGGTCGAGAAGAAGGCGAAACCTTTACTTCGGATCGATTTTTATTGCACATCATTTGGTCTCGCTTTCGTCACTATGTAATTATTAAATTATTATTTTGCTAAATCACATTTGTATCCTTACATTTTTTTAAAAAAAATTAAACTTTATATTATTCAAATTTATTTTATAAGATAATTAAGTCGAATAATAAAATATTTTTTTCCAATTTATCTTTATTTCTTTTTTATGAATTTATTTTAATACTTAAGCTTAATTTATTTAGAGGTTATTGAATTTTTAATATGAGTTTGTCTAATTATTTGGAAATTTTATATTTTTAAGTTTGATTGGTTATTAAATTTGATATCATAAACTCGTTTTAAGAGATTATTTATCTATTTTTAAATTTGATAAAAATTTTGCTAATAAATATGTTTCACAAATTAATTTGTGGGCATTGGTTATAAAAATTATTTATAAACAATTTACCATCTTTATTCATAAATGATCCTGTCTGTTAGGTGAGTCAGCAGACACCAGGGAACACCTTGTGCAGTTGGATGAAGGTTGCCGATGTGGAGCTGCACACACGGAGACGAGCAGACAACGTTAGCAAATCAAACAGGGAGTCGTCGTTCCTTGTTTGGTAAGTTAGCCCAAGTTGTAGGAGATGAAGAAATTTGGCAACGTAACGGTGTAAAAGATGATTTTAGCGTATCTTTGGCCCCCGAAGGAGATTCTATTTATACCTGTAAAGATTAGGGTTTTAAGGGACAGGTGTCGAGAGTGTATTGATTGCGTTACTCTTTGTGTCTTTCTTTAAATGGGCTAGCTCATGATTGCAGTTACTACGTGTCTTTGCATGATTGGCTTCTTAGCTGGCAAGGGAATATTCTTGTCTTCTTTAACCGATCAGATTGCACCGTCATAGTTGCTCAGCCATGCAGTCCGATCGGTTATTGACTTTGGCGAATGAGCTTTCGCC
>JBAMIB010365032.1:0-10910 GCA_037177415.1 Kaempferia rotunda | reverse complement strand
CTACAGTGCAAAGGTTTGCAAGATGCTAATACTCACGACTCAACTACGGTCATCATCCACACAACAGCGTGATAAACATAAGTATCATCCACTATATGATCTGTACATGTCACAAACTCCAATGTGTTCTCTAGTTTACCTAACCAGGCATGAAGTCTCAAGATCGGAAACTCCATAAATTAGAGTAAATCATCCTTTACTGATCGGGTCAACCGAAGTAGATCAGAGCTATACTGATCAGGTCAACAAAAATACATCGGTTCCTCAAATCCATAAATACCGCGGGAGCATTGGTAAGCCCAAATGGCATTACCAAACACCCATAATGATTGTATTTGGCGCGGTATGTTATCTTCTGAACATCAGAATCTTTGACTCTCAGCTGTTGATATCCGGACCGCAGATCAATCTTAGAATAGAATGATGTTCCTCTAAGTTGATCAAACAAATCCTCGATCCGTGGTAAAAGGTATTTGTTTCTAACGATCACTGCACTCAGATGACGATAATCAATGCATAACCTTATAGTACTATCCTTTTTCTTAACTCATAATACCGGATAACCCCATGGAGATACGCTAAGCCGAATAAATCCTCTGTCCAATAACTCCTAGAGTTGGACCTTTAGTTCGTCCAACTCTTTCGGTGTCATACGGAAAGGAGCTTTCGATACCGGCGCGGTCTCCAGAATTAGCTCGATAGCAAATTCAACTTGCCTTCGAGGAGGCAAGTCTGGTAGCTCATCTGGGAAGACATCCGGAAACTCTTGGACCACTAGAACGTCTGAGAGCTGAGAAGTACTACTGCCGTCAACATTAATCAACGACAAAAGAAATCTCTGACAGCCATGTGACAGAAGCTTCTGAGCCTGAATCGTAGAAATGGTTGATATACCGTCATTCTTAATGCTAGAGAAATCCCACGAGGGTTGGTTCGGAGGTCGGAATGTGACCACCTTCGCCTGGCAATCAACCGTGGCTTGATATGCGGACAGTCAATCCATGCCAAGAATGATGTCGAATTCGACCATTTCTAATATTAGTAAATCTACAATGAGTATACTATTGCCGAAGTCAAACGGGCATCCTTTGACCTCCTAGGTGACATCTAAGGTATCACTAGATGGTAAGGATACTGTCAATCGTTGTGGCCTAAGAGTAAGCAGTCTACCAATTTCCCACATAAATGTACAAGCAATAAAAGAATGCTGAGACTACCAAATATGACAACAAAATACCAAGCAACTAGATTGCACATGGTTGAGCTGGTCTTAATTCGGTGATGCCAAAACCGTTGCCATAGGTAATTAATTTTATTTAATGACCCATAGGGGAATTAGGTACACCTTAGATGGGCAACAACTAGGGAGGAGAAGGAAGATTTTCTACTGTTCAAGATGATTTGAAACTCCAGAAATCAATTGCTCAATATTCTTTGTTGGTCCTACCTGTCCTCAGCTGAAAAGCTAAATAAGAAATAGTAGACAGTTAGTGAGCAATTGATAACTCTTCCTTGAGTTATCAATTGAGGCACAGACAATGCAAGTGTGAGGCGCTACATTGGCACCACCACTGCTAACTCTAAGATGTTGTTGGACGTCAGCCTTCAAGAATTAGGCAGCCATGTTATTGATTCAGATTCTTAGAGGCCGCATTCAACTATTTTTTTGCATCTACCAATCCCATTGTTTTCTGCCAAGTTCACATCATATATTGGTCTACACGAATTAATACTTGCACATGTGAGAAATCACTCATGCATTCACGTTTGTGAACCATGCATATGATGGAGACCATACCTTCTTCTGATTAGACTAAACTACTTGTGAAATAGTCATTCAATAAATTAGTTACAAAAACCAAATTGCAACATCATAAACGTATGCATAGAATCAAAGACAACATAAGAATTACTGATATAACATGTTGGTCTGAAGGAGAACATCCTTTATCTTATGAATAGGTTGGCTGAGAAGCCAAAATTTATCTCTGAGAAGGATGCTTTAGCTTAATGATAAAGTTCTCTTAATTGTTTCTTCTGAAGGGTTTTCTAGTTAACAAGGATTCTAACTGTATTCTTGGATGAGATTTCTCCACTCAGTCCTGATCAATGGCAAACTAGTTATGCATATAAAAAGTGTTCTAGTTTGGATCTTAATTAAACCTGTTCTTGCTTCTCCCATTTACTATTTCTTGTGCATCACATTTCCTTAACAAGTGTATTTATCATTATTTGAATGTATTGGCATTTGGCAGTACTAGACACCCTTTGAAGGAGTTTTGGTATCATAACTCCTGTTGGGCTTAGCTTATTATTTGAATTGATTACAACTTCATGTTTTTACTATAGGGACTGTTCTTTCAACCTGCTGGAGGAATAAAAGGATCACAATTTAACTTTAGTGTGGGACATGTTGCCAATTTCTGCAAAGTTTATTATCCCAGAAAACCAACATGTTATGCGGCCAAGAGATCTAGAAATGATGGAAGAGTGCTTAATGAAATTCACCGGGATGAAAAGATTCTTGTGGCCAATAGAGGAGAAATTGCAGTCAGAGTGATCCGAACAGCACATGAAATGGGTATACCTTGTGTAGCTGTTCACTCTACTATTGATCGGGATGCTCTACATGTGCGTCTTGCAGATGATGCAGTCTGCATTGGTGAAGCTGCCAGCAGTCAATCGTGAGTGCTGGTTTTTCTTGTTAGCATTAGCTACTGAAATTTCTTTGAAACAGCCTGAAGTTACTTCCTAGTGTTGCTTATTTTTGTTTGAATTTTCAGAATTTTCTCTGGAAATTTCTGTTGATTTTGTCATGAATAGAAGATTTTTTGGACATCTATAGATGTCTGATCTTATATTTTTAACAGGTATTTGCACATTCAAAATGTTTTATCTGCTGCTGTTAGTCGTGGGTGTACAATGTTGCATCCTGGTTATGGCTTCTTAGCTGAGAATGCTCGTTTCGTTGATATGTGCAGAGGTCATGGAGTCAATTTTATTGGACCCAACGTAAGCTGTTCTTTTACCTATAGTTGAGTCATGAACAAACTTGTACACTAACACTTCTAGTGGAGACTTATATTTCTATTGGTCCTTTGCAAAAAGTCTTAGAATAGCCCTGTCGAACATTTGGATCTGCAACCCTGTCAAATACTTGTACCCGAGTCCTCCAGATGTTTTGGACAAACAAAGACGGAATTCATAATTTTCTTTTGCTCAATTACTTTTTTGGGGTTTGGATTAATTATTACTTGATTTAAAATACAACTTTGAAAAAGTGCACGTGTATCACCATAGAACTAGTTCTTATGAATTTAGACAAGCAATTTTTTTGCAAAGCTTATCTTTTTAATAGCTGGACATCTCTGGCTTGTTTCTATGCAGAATATTTAAACCCACAGATGTAGAACTTCGCTTCAATGATTCATTGTCAAATGAATGTAATTTTGGCTAATAAGTGATACATTAACCAACCTTTTCATACTTTGTCAGCCAGACAGCATTCGTGTAATGGGTGACAAATCTACAGCTAGAGAAACAATGAAGAAAGCTGGTGTTCCTACTGTACCAGGAAGTGATGGACTTTTGCAGGTAGAAGAACATCTAAGACATCAGTTTTTCTCTTCATTGTGAATGTTACTGCTGCAAGTGATTTGATTCCTAAATGTTTTTTTTTTTTTTTTTGCCCTTCAGTCAACAGAGGAGGCTGTGAAGCTTTCCCATGAAATTGGTTTTCCTGTCATGATCAAGGTACCCTTTTTCTTTTCTGAGATTGAGTGAAAGTGCTAATTCTTGTCACCATTTTTCATTGCATTTACCTTATAGATCAATGATATTTCCTTCAAGGAGGATTCTTTAATACTATACTATATGTGCCTTTACATTTGTGCTGGTGTACAATCTTTGAAATTGGATTTTGCCAACTTAGTCTGACCCAGCTTCTGGATTTAGCTAAGATCATCTGTATACAGTTTTCTTCAGGCCATTCTTCATGACACCTAAAGCAATCAGTTCTTGTTTCAAACATATTCAATTCCACAACTATCGAGATATCAAAAAAGTTTCCATCTTGAAATTAACTTGGCTTTTGGTGGGCATTTTATTTAAGATCTTATTTTCCTCTCCCCACTTTTACTTAGGCAACTGCTGGTGGTGGAGGACGCGGAATGAGATTAGCTAAAGAACCTGATGAGTTTGTGAAGTTGCTACAGGTACTCTATACCATTCTTGTTTTTCCCTTTTTCTATAAAATGCATCAAGTAACCATGCAGATGCAAGTTTCCCTTTTTGGTTTTATAATTCCTTTTTGATCATTACTCTGGTGTAAATAAATAATACACAGGACAATTAATATTTGAAAAATACCAGAATGATTGAAGTTGATCCTGACAATCTGGGCACCTTTTGGGTTAATATAAGATATTTGAGTTCATGAATTTTGACGTAAGGCTAAAGTTACCTTATATTGGGCTTAAAGAAAGCGACAACAATATTTCCATGTTTAATTGAGTTTACTGTCTTAATTTCGAACTTACCACCAGATTCAGTGTGTTCAACTTTTAATATTAGGATAGTTCTGTTTTACCACCACTGGTCAGTTTAAAAAATCCTCAGAATTGGCATACAATCATAATGATAGTGTATTTGATATCTAAAGTGTAGAATTTCTTATTTCCAGCAAGCTAAGAGTGAGGCAGCAGCTGCATTTGGAAATGATGGAGTTTATTTGGAGAAATATATCCAAAATCCAAGGCACATTGAATTTCAGGTAAGGTATCCATGTATTGTCTAGTCCAGAAAATGAAGGCGTGATAGTTGGAGAAACATTCAAATTTTCTTGTGCAACTGTATACAGAAATTTATTAGACGTTTGGTTAATAACTTCTGGCAGCTTCTAATACTTTGCAGTTTAACTTCTGAACTTGGATATTTCTTTCCATGTGCACGCAATCCTGTGACATTAGTGGAAAGAAAACATTATTTTGCCAATCATTCATTCATCTTAGTATCAACTTCCATTATTTCAAATTGACCATCGATAATTAACGAAATATTAAGCTAGAAACTCTTTATTTGCCACTTTCTGGTTATATGCCAACTATTTACAAGATCATCTTTTTTGATTCTTCAATATCATGTCATAGAGGACCATGTTTGGGCAGCTATCACCACTATAAATGCCAACGTAAATTAACTACAACCTAACATGAAAAATAGTTGTTTTGTTTCTGAGTTAAGGCACATTTGGAGTTTTTTGTTTACCTGAAATTTTTGGTTCAGGTTCTGAAGTAAAAACTATATAGCCGACCCTACCTAGTTGTTAGCTTTAATAAAAGAGATAAAGTTGCACCCTTGCCTTACTTGATTTCAAATATAATGATCTTATTTATTTATTTTTAAATACAAACTCCATTCAGTTTTCTAACTTGATGTTTGTTTGATCTTCAAAACAGAAGTGTATAGTAATGAGATAATTAAAAAGAAATCTGAGATGACTTTTGCATTAGGGTTTTCTCTCGAGAATTTCATTTGGGGTTTGGACTTGAATACTAAAATTTTAAATCTTTCTACATTTTAACCTGTCTTTCTGTCATGGCCTCACAGGTTCTAGCTGACAAATATGGTAATGTTGTCCATTTCGGGGAGCGTGATTGTAGCATTCAGGTATATATTTTAAACTATGGTTCATGTCTGTCTTTGATTTCTTCGTATTAAATCTTCTGACTTTTGGATAAATACTTGGATAATTTGCCATGTTTCTCATAAAGGCAATTTGTGTTCAATAATTGCTTACTCTTGTGTCATTATAATAATTCATTTTTTATATAATCTATTTCTAAGTATCTAAAGCTAGTTTCAAGTTGTCTTCCTGACGCATCTTTGCTAGGCTTTCTAAGTGATAAGGTTGTATGTGATCTTACTGTGTTTGTCCTTACTTTGTATGCTGTATTGATATTTTATTGCATGTCCTCTATCATTTCTGTTTATTAATATGATTATTAAAATATAAATTCCGGAATAACAGGAATAATTTATATAAATTATTAGTTAGTTAAATTGTTTGAAAATCATTATAATTAATTATTAACCTGTTTATATATATAATATAGTAATAAAAAAAAGAAATATATTTCAATTAAATTCAATTAGTTAATTTTAGTTATAACTAAATAATTGTAATTTTAGTTAGGACCAATTATATAAAATTACTTTAAAATATATTTTATTTAATTATAATTGAATAAACTTAAATTTAATTTTAAATTAAAAATGCACTTGAAAATTTTCTAGAGGTTTATACATTTTTAAATATCAAAATTATTTTAAATTTTTTAAATAAATTTAAAAATATTTATAAAATAAATATGTTTTGTAATCTGTGTTAAAAAATGATTGTAAATTTAAAATATTCTAAAAAATTTCGAAAATAAATTAAAATATTTCAGATAAATTAAAAAAATTAAAATTTTGTAAATATATTAAAAAAATGATTAAAACCCTTTCAATTTGTTTTAAACAATGATAAATAATTTTTGAACTTTACAAGTAATTTTAGAATTTTAGGTTTATTTTTGAAAAAAAATTTATATAATCTTCAGAATTATTTAAGATTTTAAAATCAATTAGTTGAAGAAATACTTTCATATCTTTTAAAAATTAATTATATATTTTAATAATTAACAATAATTTTGCAAACATAAGGCTACGAAAATAATGTCAAAGTTGTGTTATAACAGTGTTAATTTAATAATTTTGTATTTTTTCTTTATATTCATTTATGTTTTTCTTATTGTCATGTTGATATCCACTAGTTATATTTGCGATTACTCTTAGTTTTATTACCATATTTATAAGTATAACAAAACTTAGATATTTTTTTGTTATTTTAATAGTTTAAAGTGTTAAATAATGTTTTTGTGTAGAGATATTTATTCAATATTTAATATTTTTGTTAAAATTAGATATTCTTCTTATTTTATGATTTTTATGAATAGGCTAATATTTCTTATGTTAGTTTTGTCAATGTTATAAATTGTGAATATTTATTATTTTTATTGTTATGCATGATTTTATCTTTTTAACACTGACTTTTAAATGATACATGGTAGACAAATGACATCAAAATAACAATCTTACGATCCAACTTAGAGATATGCACTTTGACTCAAGAATCGATTTTATTGGCAATGTTTGCATTGTGATATAATTGGATATGACTATGGGGTCACATGTTTAGACTAACATCTTGCTAGTGGATATCCGAATGTTTCTAAGTGTCTAAAAATTTCTCAAGGAATCCGTTATGCAATAAAAGAGGAACTCAATAGCAAAAAAAATTAAAATACAAACGCCAACAATGTGAAATTTTTGATAGACGAGGCTTTAGTAAGCTTGTCTATGATAAATTTGAAGGTTCTGATGAAGGCATTTCAAATGACGAAGAGCTTTTAGTAGCTTTTAGAACCTCTCGAGCTCATTATGAGTATGAGCAACATAAGCAATATAGTAGTGATATAGTTGGCATTAGTGGAACTTGTTCAACACTACTGCAACAACATTGGGGAGAAGTGTACTTCAACACAAGATGATATAGGTTGTTTCATTCCTTCTATGAGACTAAGGCATGTAGTGGATATTGCTAATATTACTCTACTAGCATTAATAATGCCTATACTAGGGTGAAGAAAAAACTCCTAAAGTATTGCTAAATTTTTATCATTTCATTCGAATTTTCTCAATGCAACAAACAATACATACTATCGTAGTGTAGTGTCTAACATCTGAAAAACCCCGTCCTTGTATTAAACCTTTCACTGCATATGAAATTGCTAGTCTATATTTAAACGAACAAGTGAAGGAAATCAAGACTTATATCCTATTATGCAAGACGCAATAAGACCTATATGTGGCCATGTTGAAGTGTGAAAGTTGGACATAATCTACACGGATGAACATTATTAACTTTCAGCTATACTGCAATAAGAAGGTGGTCTTTCATAAATCTATTGATGTAAGAATATCATGATGCATTTTACATATATCATTTGATAGATAGTGCAGATGAAAAGACAAGTGTAGAACATATAGTACAAGTCATTATAGACAATAGTGTCAACTTCAAGAGGGTTGGAGGCTTATTAAAGCAAGAACATCGAGCATTCTTTTGGATACCATGTACAACACACTGTATCCATTATAATGATGGTAAATATCAATAAACTTGATATATAAAAAAGGAAGTGAAAAAAGTCGGTTGTTAACAAAATTTCTTTATAATTATCATTGGATTCACGGATTAATGAGGAAATTTGTTGACGAGGAGGTTTTGTGACTCATTCTCTCATGTTAAAATTGTTATTTGAGCAAAAAAGTCAGATTGAAGACTATGTTCACCTTTGAGGATTAGAAAATCTATCGTTACTCTAGCATGACTGAAGGTAGGGAGGTGCAAAAATTATCATATCTATTAGATTTTGGGACTAAAAGCTGCAAATGAGCAATATTTACTAACATAATTCATGAAACAAACGACGAAATTAAGAAACTTCTACAATCGTCTACCAAGTATCAACATTGTGTTGATACAATCACGGGAAGATTGGACAATTAAATGGGAAAACATATTTATTTGGTAGTGTGTATTATTTTAATAATAAATAATTATAATTTTTGCTATTAATAATTATATATGCTTAATTATTTTAGGCTATTATCTCAATTCTACATATCAATATGACAATCTGTTAGGAACTCAAAAAAATGTAATATCAAGACTACAAAAAGATAGAATTAGTTGTTGAGGTTATCAATAAAAGTGGATTATTTCAAGAGGCATATGACTCTTTTGGCGATAACACATGAATAGAATTTTAATTTAGTTCTTATTTATCTTACAATTGAGTGGTGATTAAAATATAGAGGATCGATCTCGAATTTAAAAAACGTTACATTACGAATTTTCTCACGGACTGTGAAAACCTCTTTCTTATCATCGCTTGGAGAAAATGGTCTACGCTCATTATAATATGCATCTTCAACTAAGAGTCTTAAAAGAAGAGAATGAAGAATACTAATGTAGACCCATTTGATATTGAATTTGT
Source organism: Kaempferia rotunda (assembly GCA_037177415.1). NCBI lineage: Eukaryota > Viridiplantae > Streptophyta > Magnoliopsida > Zingiberales > Zingiberaceae > Kaempferia > Kaempferia rotunda. The sequence goes on along the minus strand of JBAMIB010365032.1, from coordinate 1,806 downwards.
CCAAACTAAGGATGATCTAGTGATGGATTGGTAGAGCACTGTTGATGCTGAGAATCTATTACTTGATAAAGAAGGTGATCTGACCATCTCAATTTGTTATCCAACATATTAAAAAGTGTAAGCTAGAGATGTTGATGAGGAAGATCATGATGAAGCTTTTAATTGAGAGTTTTTGAATCTCAACCCAAACATTCTTAGACATCCAAACCCCAATTGCAACCAAAGTCCATAGATAAAGGTAAAGTCAAAGCTCTTGCAATTATTATTACAGAGAAAGGTAAAAACAATGCAATTGAGGATTGGTGAAAATTCACTTAATGCAATTGACAACAACATAATGAGAGTAAAGAAACACCATCACCTTTTGACACTGATGTTCGACAAGAAGTTCGAGACAATAATAGTGATGTCGATAGCAGTGCAAGTATTCATAAAGGTGATGATAGTGGCGATGTAGTGGGTAGTTGTGAAATCTATGTTCCCTCGACTCCAGCAACGAAGCCTTGGACATACCCAAGATGATGATGATGGAGCTAGACGCATCATATGGTGATCCATTATACTAGAGTTTAGGGAATGCTTATCCTTATCCTATATATCTACTAGTTTCGATTCTAGTGGTATTGGTCCAAGTCCAACTTCTAGTGGTAAATCCAAACATGTTGATGGACATATAGAGAAAACAATATCAATACTACATGTCATAGGATAATTATTTGATTTTGGGATTGGAGAATTATAGGGATCTTATAAGGATGATGCAAGAACCAATGCTTCCATTTGATTCACGATATTCCTTTTAGCCGTAGCAAGGTGACACGTTATGATGTATAAATTTTAATTCCGAGTTAATGGTATATCCATAATTTTAAATCTAGTGTCATACGGGTCAACATTGGGTAGAATTATCGTTTCGCCCATCGACCGACATGACACCGACACCGACACAATCGCGTGAGACCCTGTGGTCGTGTGAGGCCCTGCAAGTGACCACCCGCAGAGGCCCCACGCTACGAAAGGCCTCGTGCGAGACCGTGGTGATCACGCGAGGCTCGCGTTGCGGTCGTACGAGGCCACTGTCGCTTTAAATTTTAAATTTATTATTTAATTGTTAATTCTTTTTTTAATGGTTAACTTTTTCCTTCTTAATTCTTTCTCCTTTGTATTTATTTTTTTATATTCCTTTCCTCCCTAAACACATGGACAAAAAATCCTTTTTTACCTATATTAATTTATTTTATTATTCCTTTCCTCCTTAAATACATAGAAAAAAAATTAAGCAGATTAGATTAAATTAAATTTAAGCCTACTTAATCCTAATCATCATGTTTATACTTCAGTTAATTCTAAATTGAATTTTATTCAATACTAATTTTTAAAATATTAATTTAACCTAACAGTAAGTATTTATAGTAATCAAATGTTATACTAATATTTTTAATTAATATATTTTTTATTTAAAAAAGTATTAAAATCTTATCGGCACGATATCGATACAATATCATTTCAGTCATAAATCAAAATTGCACGGTTTGAAATTTTAAACATAGATATATCAATTTCTTAAAGAAAAATGTATTTATTTGCTTTTGTCTAACCATGTTAGAAGTTGTTCAACAGTTGAAAACTTATATAAAGCCAATATAAAATTTATATAAAAAATATTTTTTAATAAAAAATATATAGAGTAAAGTCACGCCCCGAGGGGTCCCTACCAGACGAAAATCCAGCAGAGTCTCCCCTGTACGGGGGACAATATGAATCCATAATACATAGCTCTCAACACCTCGGCCAACATGGCCGGAA
>JBAMIB010364926.1:0-10914 GCA_037177415.1 Kaempferia rotunda | reverse complement strand
GATACCATTTATTAGTACAGGGAAGGAGTTGGTGGTGATGCATTCTCTGACCATATGATGAATATGGATGGGAACTATAGGGCTAAGAAGTTATCCTGATTTTTTGTTTATTTTTTAAGTAATCGATTATGCCAATGAGATTTTAACTTTATGGTTTATATGTTGGATTATAGTATTAAGCATAAAAAAAATTCAAATCGAAAAAAAAAATTAGGTGTGGACAGGGTGTGCAGTAAGGTATGTAGGGTAACATTGCTCTGTGTGTGTGTAACTGAAAAGTAGTTTAACAACAATTTCATTTGATGATTTGAATGCAACTTGTGTTAGGCTCAAAGATGGATGATAGAAACACATGAATCTACAAAATCAATATCAAGTAATGCAAAATGTGTTCTCCTACTAAGAAGAATATTGTCAAACCTCATGACTGATTGCATTTCTATGGTTAGAACTTCAAAGAAAAATAGAAATGTTATTGGAAGTATGTTTAATACCATGAAATCAGCTTTACTAGAAGTCGCGAAATAGAGTTTAATTTTCTTGTTGAACAGAGAGATTTACAGAATTTAGGACGAAAAAAAAAGAATCCTAAACATGTAGTCAAGCAAATAACTAATGTAATAGAACAGTTAATATTGGGAAAGGCTAACCTGAATGATTCCCTTAACCCGCCACACCCCTCGAGTATAGACAACGATGTGGGAGTCATCCGGGTGCAGCTCGGCTAGCTCCTTCCTAACCTCTTCGACCGCGACGTTATGGTCTGTCGACAACCGCTCCGCCACCACGGACCTCCCGTCGACACCCCGGCGGCCAAGCACCGCCCTCGAGTCCCCCAAATTCGCCACGTAGAGAGTGTCGTCGGTGATCGCTCCCACGAGGCAGCACGAACCTACCGAGGCGATCTGCGGCAGAGACAACCACGATCGCTTCACCAGGTGAAGGAACTCCTCCTCCGTCGCGCTGAATGCCTTCTTTATCACGTCCGCCGACAAGCCCCCCTGCTCGGAGGCGAATCCTGAAGCAAGATTCAAGAAGGGGGGAGGGGAAAAAAAAATCAAAAATCAAAACTGCGATCCAATTAAGAAGTCCAATTTGTGATAGCGGAGTGAAAGAAGGGGGAGTACGATCGAGGTACGGGAAGAGGCGGGTGTTGACAAATCGGGAAGCCTCGGGCCCGCCGTGGCCGTCGTAGACGCCGACGTAGGTTGCGGAGGGAGAAGTGAGAACCTGGCCCTGGTCCTCGAGCGAGTGGTTGGCCTGGACGACGGCAAAGGAGAAGTCTCCGGAGGCGTGGGGCTTGAGGTCCATGTGCCAGAGCAGGCCGTCTCCGCCACCGAAACGGCCGAAACACCGCTCCAGAGGCCGGAAGCACTGACGCAGCATCACGGAGGCGCCGCCGCGAAGGAGGAGTAAGAGGAAGAAGTGGCGGCGGAGGCGGAAGTAGTCGAGCGTCGACTAGCTTCGTCGCCGCCGCGGTAGAGTTGTAGTACGGCCAGGTAATAACGAATGACCGATCCGGCTACACTGAATAGATGAATCATTTATTAAAGAAGTTATGCCAAAATTTTATAACTGAATAGATAAATAATACTCATAAATGAAGTTATGAATTCTAACGTCTATGTATATTTAAAAATAAAATTTTAGGTAATAAATATGTTCATTATATTTTAATTTTATTTATATTTTAATATACATAAATAATTATGATGAATACGTCTGATCCAACGGTGGAACTCACGGAGAATCCGCTCTCCTAAGCAACACCTTTATAATTTTATAATTTTATTTTTTTAAAAACTAAAAAATCATGATTTGCACAAAATATGATATAAGATTCATAACTTTCATTTTTTAACCAGAATTTTACCTCACCAATATAATATTTTAATATATTTTCTTCTTTTCCATCTTATTAAATTTTTTCAAAAACATTTATTTTCAAAGAATCGATCTCCGACTATTTTGAAATAAAATTTATTTAAAAAAAATACTTCTCTAGACATTTTCTGAACTGCCATTTGTGGAGACATATAGATAGAGACATATATATGTCTTTCGACTTCATGTGACGCTGGATTTCCTTGATATGCGAAATATGAGATTGGAAATCAATCTTGAAATTAATGCTAGCAAGAATTGAATACCCGATTATAAGGGGGGAAAAAAACTGAACCATCTTAAAGTTAGACAAAATTGTACAACAAGACAAAACTTGAACTAGTTATTTCAATCGTCCAATGGGAGATCTATCATCCATCATTGTTGACATCCTCTCTTAAATCTTTATGATTAAATCCTTAAAAATAGTAATACTTAAAAGATAAAACTCCTTTTTATTCTAGACATACACACTATCACTCATTGAACTCAAAAGAATTATATTTTTATAAAATGAGTTGAGGTCCTATCATTTTGACAATTATATTTGTAAGCTTTAGACCTATCTGCATACAAGTCTTTGCTATCATATTCCTTGCAAGTTCCTTCTATCTAACCAAGTCAATGATAATAATACCATTTTGAACTAAATTTAATCTTGTTTATGTTGCATTAAAAACATATAAGCTAGTAATATTTTATATTAATGTTACTACTTTGTAAGGTCCATTCAATCAATTCATAAACAAAAGATGGTCAAAAATTCAAAATGACATATTCAAGTCTCACGTAGAGACCAAGGATGCATCAAACCTAGAACTTGTTAAAGACTCAATACTTCTTTTAACTTGTTCACATTTTTATCTTACTTGAATTATTTATCAATTTATATGGGACATCAGGCTGAAATAGTATTATTTCAAAGCCTAATTCATCATTCTTTTGAACAAGAGTTCATGAAGACTGGTCACGGCTCAATAGTCAACAAATTCTAGGTGTCTTGAACAAGATGCAAGACTATTAAGTGACATATTGTATTCATTCATAGCTCCAAGAGTCAAAGAGTATTCATGAACATATTGTATTCATTCATAGCTCCAAGAGTCAAAGACTATTCTTGAATGGCTTCATGATCACCTTATATAGCATAAAGAATTGAATAACTCTGGTTTTAATATTATGTAAAAGCAATAAAAAAATCCTTATTTTACTCCCCTTTGAATTGTTGGTTTCCAACTTTCCATGACTGATTATATTTCAGAAGGTGACTTTTCTAGTCTTTGAATCCCCACCTCACATGAAAATTTTGTGGCTTAACATCTCTTTGGACTGGGCTTCATCTGACTAAATCCTATCAATATTAAATCTCACAAGTCATAATCAACATTAATAGTCAAATATCCAATTATTATTCTACAGATACATACAAATAATACGACTAGAAGAAAGATTTCAACCTAACCGTGGTACATTGGAAGATAAATATACTCCGACCTATACTATTATTTAAAATAATTAATTCAAGCATGCTATTACTTCTTAGCCATAAGTATCAAGATTCCACATTTTAACTTGTTACATCCATATAATGGGTAGTTCTGAAGCATGCATTCTCAAGGAGACTGATTTAGCTACGAGTGATGACAACATGAAATGCTGGTTTTCCTTAAAAAAAAATAAAATAAAATTTAGACAAAAAAAATTCAAATGTTAGGAAATGATTAATCACTAAGAGGAAGGTCTTTGTGCCTCAAGACCTCTCTTATCCACAGCTCTTGTAGCTACAGCCAAATTTTTTATAGCAATGTTGTGTAGTCTATGTGGTTCAATAAAAGCCCTTTACGTTCACACAATATCATAAACAAACAAATTTGATTATCCACTTGTACTCTCTAAAGTAGCTAGTTTGATGTCAATTATCTAAATTGTAGTTACATCCCATTAGCACGCAACAGTATCCAATAAATGTATGAATACAGACATATAGAGTACAGTTATGGTCGGGACAACGGTTTCAGTGCCTAGTCATTGATGAATGTACAAACTACTATGGCCGAACAAGCAATCTAGGGAATCCAGGGAATGAACACTCAACACAGCGTGAATCACGTATCATTTTTTAACATGGGAATCCAGGGAATGAAGTACTAACATTAAGTGAAACTTCTGCTGTTCTCTGCAGCTCTAACTTGAAGGAAATATGGGTGCGCCTGTAAATCATACAAGAGTCATATTAGCAGTCAGGAAAGCGGCACAAGATATTCATAAATGTGGGAGACTCGTTGGAGATTGCATTGGTCTTCACCATCATACAACTAATTAAAAGTCTGTCTATGACATATGAGTTGGAACTGTTCAAACTATGCCAACAGGTTTGGTTAATATCTGAGGTTTTGACAGTAGATGAATTGGAAAAGTATGAGTTTATTGATAGTATTTGAGTTTGCGTGAGTCATCACTAAGATATGACGATTAATGAGCAGTGGGGAAAACTAGACTTAGAAAGCTCAAAAATCAATATAAGCGTCACCAGAGTGATGTCATGTATTTCAGCTTCATTTTTAAATTATTGGCCATCCTTGCAATTCTACACTATGAAGAGCATGGAGAGATCTAATCCGCACAAGACAAACTTATTCCTTGGCATACTGATTGATCACAAGGCCAAAAAATCATGAAGTATGCCACCTGAAACACTATAATTTTTTCATAATTCATGAAAATTATGAACTCAACCTTAGATCAGTAGGTCAAAAATGTTCTGAAACTGTCAATGTAACGCATACTTAAAATTGTTTAAAATCAGTCTCTCAGACAAGTGGATGGATGCAGAATTTTAGATGGAGCATCTGGATCCCCAAGATGACAGAATAAACAGATGATATTTCAGAAATATTAGCCCAACTCAATAGCAGAATAAGGATATGATAATTAAAGCTGAATATTGAGGCCGCGATAGTAAAAATAATATCTTGCGCAGGTTAAAATTAGATTGGAAAACTTTTAAAAAACTGGACAGTAACATAAACGAAGATACCATAGCTTCCCTTGCTGTGAGCCTTTCTTGGTGGTCATATCGAAGAAGCTTATCAAGAAAATCAATCGCCTGTATGTCAGATACATAAGTAGAATATTTTAATCAGCTAAAACTTAAAAGTATTGAAAATATATTTATGCGATAAGCTTTGGCAACAGTATCACCACCTCTGGCGAAACTAGATGTTGGTTGTCTGCATTAATGAATTTAGTCCAAGGCTTCCTGTTATGCCTGCATATTGTAAGGGTAGGGGAAAATACTAATATAGGTTACACATAGCTAATAAACTTGAGAGTAGAATTTTTAAAATAGATCATTTAACTAAATAATCATATCAGTTGCATCAACAACACAAAACACCAAGTTAGCATGCATGCGGGGAGAACACAATTTCAAAATTAACCTTCCAACAAGAGCTTCAAGCTGTGGATCAAGCTCTAGCTGGTACTTGTTTAAGTAAGCATTTAATTCATCTGTTCCAAGCACCTGAAATAAATTACCAGCACGAAATATAAAAAATTTTAATGTCAGTATATCGTACAATCACATTATCAAAGTGAAAGACAACCACAAGCCATAACAACAAATACATTTAGCAAAATATCAAAGAAATGGAAAAAAAAAAAACAGAGTTCACAAGCATTAGTTTTATAGTTGTGAAAGAAAAGCCTGGCACCCAAAACATGGTTATGAATTATTTAATATTTATATTATATCTACCTTCCGATTAACAACTAAGGTAAAATATGAAAAGAGGGAATGGGTGAAGCAAGTGAACTGAAACACTTAAAACAACAAGATTAAATCGAATCAATTGATTACTACCTTGACAATTTTCACAAGTTGGTCATGATTGTCACGCCCATAAAAGAAAGGCTCCTTGCGAAATATCTGCAATCACATAGACTGCAGTATTTACAATCACGACAGATACAAGAAAGCATCAATTAGACATAGAAGAACCCCTGTCAGCAATTAACATGCAGTTCTTGAAACTAGATGTATGAAAGAACCTACCATTCCAGCAAGAATACATCCAAGACTCCACATATCCAAGGAATAGTCATAATCCTGTAAATCAACAAGAAGCTCTGGTCCTTTAAAGTACCTAATGTGACAAGATAACATACATCCAAATTTCAAAGTATTCAGATAAACAGAAATTTAAAATATAATACTCATGGAATTATAAACAATGTAGAGGGCTAGGAAGAGAGCTAATTGATCATTGTGTGAACACAACAGCATGAATTTAGTGTAGCCTGAACCACCACTGCATAAACTCAGACAAACCTTGATGCCACACGAACATTATACTCCTTGCCTGGATGATAGAACTCAGCAAGCCCCCAATCTATCAACCGAAGCTTCCGAAGCTCATGATCGATCATAACATTGTGAGGTTTGACATCCCGATGCATAATACCTTCTGAATGACAGTAATCTAATGCCTAAAACAATCAAGGAGAAAAAAATGACACTCGCATCAACAATATCTGACAACATAAAACTGGCATACACCAAGATAGGGTGGGAATTGACTGATGAACTAATATATATATATATTCTGATTAAGCAAACCATCCAGTTGAGCTTATTTTTCTAGATGAAATATGATAATGCTTGATTTGTAATATAGAAGATAGTTATGTGTTGATACAAGAAGACATGTGACAGCTAGACCAGAAAGGAGAGATTAGTAGAGAGAACCTTGAGAAGTTCGTAGATATAGTAACGAATATCGTAGTCAGACAGTGTAGGGTATAGCACTTTAAAGTCTGTGTTGTTGACGTATTCAAATATCAAGCTAGGGGTCTTAGAATGCTCATCCCTCACAATGTCAAGAAGTTTAACAATATTCGGACCGCCACATAGGTTTTGAAGAATCTTTATCTCCCTTTTAATCTGCAACAGTAGGAATAACCAAGAAATTTTTAGTTAAAATATACATGAAGTCTGTAGCAATCAAAATAAAACATAGACAACACTATTCACATTGGCACAAGAAAATGAACACACATTTACTGATGGTTACATCTTGACCCATAGATCTAAAGAAATCAAAATAAAACATAGTAAACATTTTTGCAATGGCAAATGAGAATGAACACACAAAATAAATAGCATGATAAACCAAATGACGGGATGAGGTGCATATATAGATGACCTGAAGGAGTTGGGACTCATGGGTTGTTTCATATGTATAATAATTAATGCTTTTATTAACAGTAAATTGCTTAACAATAAACATAAGAAGTACACAGACCATTTGCAAGTGACAAGTAAAAGCATTATCTAGAATTTTTTCCTACAAACTTAAAACTCCTATTCTTTGTTACATTGAATATTACCATCACCCATATTTAAGTATAAGAAAGTTTTTGATAAGAAAGGCCTTTAAGTTTTTACTTTCCAACATAGCCTAGAAACATATACGCAACTAGAGCTTAAATGATTTGCACATCCAATGGTTTCATGGAGCTATATCAATAGAAAATATGTTATTCCACCCAAGGTCCAACATTCATAAGTCTGTTCTTTAAGTTGAACATCAAACACTTGTAAAGATGTTATTCATGAAATAATATTATTTCATCCAAGATTCAACATTTTTTGTGCATTATAGAATCATTCAGAGATTATAAAATTATACAAGTGAATAGATTTAGAAAGATTAGCAATAAGCTGGATAACAAACAGAAGCATGAATTACATATCTCCCTCCCCTTTTCTCCCATTTGACATGATTAAACTGTGACTAAAGTACCACACACTGTTTTCTAAGTTTCAACCTTTATTTAACAAGGAGTCAAATTGGATCCTTTGATTAAGAACCTAAACAATGAACAAAATTAGTAAACAAAATAACTCATTTCATCTTTTAGAAATACAGAAATTTTGATTTCATTTTGAAGTTTGAACTCCAAGTAATTGGGAAGTCATGTAATGAACTTCTAGTCTTTACCAGTGGAGACTACAGTGGAATATATAAAGACATTTAATTCTAATATCATATAATAAATTACCAATGACATTAATACCTTCTTTTTCTTGACAGGCTTGAGGATCTTAATAATGCAACTCTTATTGTTGAAAACATTTATGCCCTTAAAAACCTCACTATATTTTCCTCTGCCAACCTTGTGAACGACGTCATAGTCATCCTGGTTTCTGAGATGAAGTACATACAAAAGGTTAGTAAAGACTCAAAGAACTGCACAAACTGCATGATGCTAGATTTTAACTAACCAGTGGCATCACAAAAATTAGCATCTACTCACATATGCAAACACAACAATACTATTCTTGGTTATAATTAGTTGAACCACCAGGTTAAGATTATATTAATAATAAAAGGAAAGCAGAATTTCGCATATGGAGGAAACAACAAAATATTGCTGTGAGGTGTTATATGTATTTTACAACTTTTAGAAGCTACATTACCAAAAATTGTAGAACCCCAAAGAGTTTTGATTTTTGTATTTGTCAGTCCCTCCTCTAATGCATACTGTGTATTTAGCTTTTAAAAGTTTGGCTTTGTAAAAATTTATTTTACAGATCCTTTTATTTAGAAGAATTAGTTTATTAAGATAATTTTTGATTGGGTAGCTATCCTGTTTAGAGGATAGGAGATTTTTCTCCAAATCTGGTCCAAGGCTTTTTAGGAATAGGATTTTATTTATTTAAAAAAAAATACTTTTTAAGTAGTTTCAATTTTTTGGGGGGATTGGAGCCTGACCTCAATCACACATCTTAATCAATTTAATAATATTGTGGTTCCTTGTGTTGCACCACCTTCACCAAGCTTTCCTCGTTTGCACTCTGGCAAAAGAACATAGTGAATTCTTATGTTGATATTAAGCACAATTGTCATGAAGATGTTGATGTTGTTGATGTATTTGTGTTCAAATATCTTTGTTGAAAACCAGTTCTTCACTTAAAAGCCTTCAAATTTGGTGTTACATTTTTGTCTTGTGTGAAAATAGATACGTGAATTCCCTCTGGCCTTGACTACCTTCATTTTCTAAATAATATTTTTTTAGGAGAACTTTCACATAGCTTACAGTTAGACCGCATGTAATGTTATAATATTTTACTTCTACCTAGCAGCTCAAATAGCTAACATTTTTTTTCAGTTTAATTCATGCTTAAAGAATTTTAAGTCATTTGTTGTGTCTTGAAAAGAGACTTTAGCTCAGGTATTACCATTAAGCTTTTTCCTACCAGTTAATTATATTTAAGGAGTACGTTGAAGAGCTCAAATACAAGTCCCTGTACAGATCCATGAACGTATGTTGTTGAAAAGCACTCACTGCTTACAGTATTTTGCATTTATCCTGCAACCAAATTTGCAGACTTCAGACCTATTATCTAGGCAATATGCTATGAACACTAACTTGTTTGGATATAGTTCATATGTGCTAAATTAAATGCTTGTTTACCCTCAACCAAAGCATTACGAATGAATTCAATCATATTCACATGGCGGTCCAATCCAAATCTATCTTGTACAATTCCCAATACTTGACAAATTCATTTAACTGTAGACACTAGCAACTCTAAAAAAAATTGTTGCAAAGAAGAAATAGATTGATCAAGATAAGTAAACAAAATTTGTCCTTGTGGGAAATCTTACAGGGGTAATGAAATGATAATCATGACAAACAGATATCAGCCAGTGGGCAATGAAAATAATTCAAACAACAACTTTTACATCTCAATGAAAGGAACTGGGAACCAACAAATGAATAAGTGAAGATAATTCACCTAAGCTAGAAACATCCACGAAAAAAAAACTAATTACTCGTAAAATGACAGCCTACGATTGGCTACATGTGACGCCAAAAAATATATGTATAAACGACCAGCAATCAACTATGGGGATAAACGTGAAACATGATGGCGAGAGGGATTTAAGAAACAACCAATAATCAGGACGAGGTAAAGAATTTGCTACATCGATAGATATAGAGTATATCAAATAGGTTCAAAAAGGTGTTAAAGAAATTTATTAGGACAAAAATGATTATTGATCATCGTCGCATAGGTGGCTCGAGGCCTGGCTTACCCCCACTGCACGGTAAGAGACTCGTAGTCCCAGTACTCCTTGGGCCGTTGGACGTTGACCTCGGCGTAGACCCTTGCCTTGGACATTGTTGTGCGGTGGCCGACCTCGCTGATGCCGATCGGGCACCGCGGTGAAGGCGGAGAGCGCGCAGGAGGTGCAGGGAGAGATACGAGAGAAATGTAAGCGGCGACGGATACGGCGACGGCGAGGAGGATCCGGCGATTAGGAGTATCTCTCATTCGCTCGCCCTCATCTCGCCTCGCCTTGCCTTGCCTTGCCTCGCCGCCCAATTTTCTAAGCTTGTAAATTAAGTAACGACCTCTGAGGCTCGAACTTTGAATTTTACAAATACACACGCACAGTCTATAAATATCATAGACGCCCTCCACGCGCAGTCTCTAAATATCATAGACGCCCTCCGATATCATTTCCTCGGTCTCACCGCCTAAGCTCTAAAAAAGTATAAGCTAGTATAACATATATAAAATTAAGCTATTTTTTAATGGATTTGCCCACCTTGTAATTGTCCCGCACGGATGTCCCGCGCGGATGTCATCCATGTATATATATATATAGCGTATATTGAATATACAAGGTGATAATACTCATATATAGGGTATTTTTATCTCACACCCGTATTAGATGACTAGCGTGAGTTTTAGAATTAAACTAGTATAATATATATATCGCCCAGCGTATAGTGAATACACGAGGTAATAATACTCATATATAGGGTATTTTTATCCTGCACACCCATATTAGGCGACTAGCATGGCACCCATCTGAACGGAAGGCGCTTTTAGGTGCACTGAAGGCGCCTTTCGCACCTGAAGGCGCGTTCCATGAAAATCGCCTACGTTGGTCGCCTAGCATGGATGTGCAGAGTAATAATATCCTATATACCAACGTGGATGTACAGGAGAAC
>JBAMIB010364709.1:0-10916 GCA_037177415.1 Kaempferia rotunda | reverse complement strand
GAACGCGTCCTCACCAGTCACTCTCCTCCAGTGACTTACCTTACTTACCTTCCGGAATCGGACATCCGGAACTCAGAGACTGGAATTGAACATCCGGATTGATCACACCAGACTCGCACATCTGGATCATCCACACCAAGAATCGGACATCCTGGATCGTCGACACTGGAAATCGAACATCTAGGATCACAGACATCGGGAATCGAACATTTTGGATCGCAGACACCGAGAGTTGAACATCCCGGATCTCAGACACCGAGAGTCGAACATTTTGGATCGCAGACACTGAGAGTCGAACGTCCGGATCTCAGACACCGGGAGTCGAACATCCTGGATCGCAAACAGCGGTAGTCGAACATCCTGATGTGCCATATTCAAACCTTTGGACTTTTCCTGCAATCTCCACAGACTCGTTAGATCACATAAACTATAACTTTAACCTATTTGTCATTCATCCAAATATGAGTTTGACTATTAGTGCAAACTGCACCAACAGTAGTCTCTCTTAATGTGCTAATGGATTAATGTCGCCAGAGGGCTAAAACCTAAGTGATTAGAACATCAACATAATCCTTTTGCTAGTTTTGATATAAGTAATTATGCATTATTTCATCAAGGTCTTATGTAACTTATGCAAATCTATCAAAGTATCATTCTAGGGTTCTTCTTGTTTAGTTTGCTCTGAAACAGTGTACCTCAAAGATAAGTACCAAAAGACATAGTTTGAGGTGTAATTTTTAAAAACAATTCTAGTGTGCCTTGTGTGTATGAATATAACCTCAGGCATGATACACTCATAAGAAGCACAAATAAAAATTCATTTGATTCCACATTTCATCATGAAGTATACTTTTGAAATACCCATTTCGAAAACATCTCATGTTTAGCATATCTTGACAAAACTATGGTATCAGGTTAATCGTGCAACATATGTGAAGTAGTCAAGTACAAGAGCACCCACTTGAAATGGGAACTTGGATTACACTAGCTTGCTCTGAAAGAATCTAAACTCCTCTAATGGGATACATATTGCGCAATAAACCAAAAATCAACAATTAAAAGGGTGGAAACCTCCTATGCCAACTCTACCCCCCTTATGTGGCATCCATCATTTGGGCTGCACGGATCAAACCCTCCTACAAAAGGGATATTTTACCCTCATACATCATAGTTTAAAACACAATTTAGTTTAAATGAAATCATGCTCAAATGGCTGAACCATACAAAATACAAACGTGACATTAATAACTTCCAATTTGCAATATTCCACCACACCCATTGTATGATATGTCACAAAATCTCTCAAATTAAGGCATAAACAACACTGTAAAAAGTTCATCCATGAATATTAAACATGGAGTCGTTCTTTACCTTAATGATCTTTTTGATCTATCTACCCAATACTTGGTCAATCTCAGAAGCTTGAAGATACCTGCTGCTCCAAACAAACAGCAAGCTCCGATTATGAATTGAAAACTGAATCAAGAGATAGGTAAGGGGGTCTCATCAACAATGAAGCATCAATGAAATCATTACAATTCCAAGCGAGACAAGATATGCTGGAATAGAAGTCTTCCTCATCAATCTATCAATCATATTCAGATTCATAAGATTGATAATGGGCAGCTTCACGATATGGTCAAAAAGTTCTTGGTCTGAATAAAACGTCAAATTGGTTACTCACCAAATGTGGAAACTCACTAGCGAAGGAAAATATTTGAGTGCTCAATGTTGACTGACTACAATATGGTTCTGCTATGCTTTTGACAACTAGACAAGGGCAAAATATCACACAATGATCAGGTTCTGGGGGTGGTGATGCAAGGGCAATACAAATAGAGAGGGAGAGAGCTTGAAGAAAAGGAAGACACATCCTAATCCTTGTGCTAGGGACGCTTGAACAAGGGCATGATTAGGGCTTCCGGTGCTCACATGTTTTAGTGGCATTGGTTGGTAGGATTTACATGCGGGATTTAGAGGGATGGCTCGAGATCTAAATAGGGGTTGATAGAGGTTTGGCTGGGGTTGAAGAGATCAAAGAAAAGTGGATCTCAACTAGGACCAAGGAAACACAGGGGCTTATGTAGCAGGTTATATGAAGATGGCAACATGTCTAGGGCTTGGGAATTTTGACTCTTGTGAGAAAAAAATGGTCTTAGCTTTGAGGGTTAAGCAAGGATATGATGTGGGGTTCATGTGAGAGTGAGGATTTTGTGAGGGGTTATGTAGATTGTGTGAGGGTTTGATGAGGGGTTATGCAAAGGAATTCAAGGGCAAGATAGGAGGAGAGAGGGTTAAGTCAAAACTAGGCCAGAATAAACAAATTATATTATCAACTAATTATATTGACTACACTCAAATATACTTGATTCCAAAGCAAACCCAAACCACATCTCAATCAAGGCAAATTAACATATGCTGTCTGCCTAGAAATTTTAAATAACCCCTTGATTTTTTATATAATTATGACTAAAGTTTACATTGGAAAAATTAAAAATTGATGACTATGACATTTATAATTAAGCATCTGTCTTTTATGTTTTCTGGATGGATGCATAATTTTTTCTCGGGCATATGCAGGCTTATAATTGTTATTTGGAGGCTTTGAGAGTACAGCCTACATTTGCAATTGCTTGGTCCAATCTTGCTGGCCTTTTGATGGAGGTAGGAGATCCTAACAGGGCACTTCTGTATTACAAGGTAAGTGGCCTATATTTTTGCATTAGCATTATGTATTCTTGTTTATTGTTGGATGGTTTCTTAATGGTTCATTGCAGTGTGTTGTTAGTGTTGTTTTATCATTGACGCTGTGAAATTTTGGTTTTCCCATTATGAAAGCCTTTTTCATTGTTTGTTTGTTTTTGCATACTTATGTCTTGAACTAATTGATGCCTACATGGTTTCCTGATTTAGATATTGCATGTTTTGCTCATGTCTATACCTGATAAATTCTAATTGTTGCTCTGAAGAATGACCTAAAATCCAACTTTCTGTAGAATAAATATTCATCTCTGTTTCTGCTTAATTATTCTTCTTATCTAACGACGCTAAATTCCACTTTAATTCAATTTAGTTGTTCCTTTCATCAATCTAAGTAATAGTTATTTGGACATATCAGATTAGTTCTCTCTAAAAATATTATAAATTTTCTCTTTGTTGTAAGAATATTTTGATCTTATGTGGTCTCTTTCTTCTCTATTATTACATAATCTCTGCAAATCTAACTTTGAAATATAAAATATGAATAAAACATCTTCCATTTAAACCCATTCCATAAACCAACTATCAAATACATATTCTTGCTCCATACTCATTCCATTTCTCTAGCTTTATATTCCATTTTTCTTCAATTTCTCTCAATGTGTTAATGGTATTTCAACATCAACTAAGTTTTGATTGCAGTTATAATTCTTGCAACAATTTTTTGTCTATTTGTTTTATAATTCATGCTTCCAATTTTTGGTATATTTGTTCTTTTTTTCCTCTTGCTGCCCTTCAAGGTAGACAATCTTTTTTTCTACATGAAAACTATCCAAAGATTGGAACCTTTAGGCAGTATGCCTAGTTATTCGGGAAAATCTATATTTTGACAATCCAAAGATTTGTTTTCAAGCAAATAGCTTACAACTTTAATATGTTGTAAGTAAAACACCCACTATTCCTTAAAAAAATGATAATTTTTATCCTAGCATGCATGATATTTTCTCTCAGGATTTATTTAGACTTGTGATCATTAACAATCACATTCTGTTGTTTTTTTATCATGCCCCTTCATTTCTTTTTGGAAATATAGGGATTTTAATTCCTTTTCCCGTTGCCTTATAATATTTTTCTTATTTTCTTGATTTATCATATGCTTCTCTACCATGCCAATGATCAATTGAGGCCCCATATGAGGTCTCATATGGGCTATTGTTGTATTGAGGCCCCATATGAGGTCTCATATGGGCTATTGTTGTATGACCACAAGTGCACGGTTTTATTGTTAAGTAATGAAAATATCAATCCCACATGGACTGCAAGAACTAGTGACTTCGCGAAGCGAATTATCTATACGTTCAAATTGCTGGAAAGTTGGGAGCTAAAGGTTAAAAAGAGAGAGAAAAGAGAGAGGTGAGCAAGAGATCAAAGGAATTGGGAAGGTTAGTTGTGAAAGCGGTTTTAGAATTTTAGTTTCATTGTGATACTAATTAATGTACTATGAATTGTTCACCTCCTACACTCTGTTTATGCTCTTATAGGGACTTTAATTAAGTATAGTGCTACCCCATGACGGTCACGCTGAGTGTTCTCGCCATTGGTATTCAATGCCATTAAGTAGAAGAGGTAAGGTAGAAAATCCGGTTAAAGGGATATCTTTTGTCACTAAAGCCCCTCGGTTATATAATATAAATTACACATGGGACATATCTTAACACGGAATTAAGGAAAATCCATTAAGTTAGTTTAGATGCTCCATTTAGAGAATTGCCCTCTATTTCAATGTGATACTCTAGAATGCCTAGTTAAAGGGATGTCCTTTGTCACTAAGGACCCCCGGTCATATAATCTAAAACATCCCTTTTACGGGGAGGATAATCTTTACATCCATTCAATTAAACGACATATATAAGCGATTGGAACATCACTCACAATTAATTAAACATGAACAAGACATAAGCATGTCATTGAAATAGAAAATTGACAAGTTCATAGTGTTTACATCAATTTTATATCACAATTACTCCCTCAATCCTAGAACACAAAAGATCTACTCCATGCACAAAGAAATAAGACCTAAAGACATGAATGGAAGCAAACTACAACTCAAAACATAAAGTGAAGAGGCACGACCACGTTGTGCCATGGGGCTCGCATCAAACAATACATAATAAGATTTATAATCTACTCACATTAGCTATAAAAAGAACAAATAATATTAATTTTATCTTAACCATAGTTTAGCTTTTCTTCCAAGAAATTTGCCATTCTAATTAATTTTATATTTAATTGATCCATCATGAACTAATAAATTAGAAACAGTTTATTTTCACTAGAACTAGACCAAACAAAAAGTCTGCTACATCAAGTTGTTATGAGTTAGATCAAGTTATAAGAGTTGGCTATGCATATGTTATGTGTGTATAATATATAAGTATATATAGTGAAATCAAGCAAATTCAATCACCAAGTTTTAAAAGCTTGTTCAAGCAATATCCAGTTAACTCACTGTATATTGCATATGTGGTATGTGGGCGCAGATGTGGTCAACGCTAAGAAAATAAAATTATTACTTGTATTGATAAACATGACAGACTTATACACGACAAATATATTAATCAACCCCATCCAATATATGCTTCTACAGAAAAATATTTCATGCAAATGCCTATACCTAATATCTAAGTGTATCTCACTTGCCAAACTGCCCAAACATGTGTTTAAGTTAATATTTACAAGTTATTAAGTACTGAATAGAGTAACTTAAGGTTTAACTCAATTGGGTTAGGTAAAACGGTTTGAATCAACCAAATAGAATTATTTTAACCATATATGTATGCATATGTAGGCCCATATGCCAAATGTGGTCATTGTGTGGTCCCTTTCCAAGTCCGCCGAAGTAGTCACATAAGCACTCAAGCAGTCTCTTTTATGAACTATGTTAACTGTAGATGTTTTCCTTTATTTTTTTTCTTCTCTTTTATTCATCCTAAGAACATGAGTTCTCTCTTATCAAATAATATTATTTATCATTTCACATGGCTCTAATTGTTGTTGCTCCTAACAACGTGGTATCAAAGAGTCTTGAGTGATTATACCATTTTGTTAGGGACATCAAATATCAGAATCATACACAATCACCTTGGGAAGAAGTGAATGCTATCTTATTATAACCGGGCATAAAAGATGAGAGAATAAGGAGAGAAAATTGCTCGCGATCAAATTTGCTTAGGTATTTATTTATTTATTTATTTTTGATGTAACACATCTCATACAATTCTTATAACTTCTTCCTAAATATTTGGTCTACGAGACTATTTATTTGGATCAAACATATATAATTAAAATAAATTTAAATACAAAATAGCTGTTGCTAATACCTTGGTCAACAGTGAACCGATTTCATGTTAACACTAGACAATAATGACCAAAAATATTTGCAATAAAATTAGCTAATCTTCATCTTCACTGTTGGCATGGAACCTCAATTGGTCACTGTGTGGTAGAGAAGTACGTAACATTGTGGTTATGGTATCATGAACAGGCAAATTTATTGGGAAGGATGCTTCCTTCTATTTCCTCAATTATCTCTCAGGAATCAGGAGCTTGTGTGGGATTCTTTTGGTGTACTAGTTTTTATTTGTTTTATTTAAATTACACTTTAAATCAGGGAATCATCCTTTTATACTAATGGATTTCTCTGGCTTAGCTGGCAACCAACAAAAAATTTGAAGGATTCATCCTCTTATATCTAAAAAAAAATTGGAGCTTGAGGGCTTCCATGACCATATATGTCTAAAAAAGAACCGGGATTCATCCCCTTATATCTTCTTTAACCAACAAAGTAAAGGATTACTTCATGTTTGATATGTGTAAAACTCAAAATTTGAAGGATTATTGGTGAAGTTTTTATAGAGATTGAACTGGATTCTGAATGGTATTAACGTGCATTCCTTGCTTGCTTCCCTTTTATAAATGTTCATGTGCATCAGGAACGTAAATTATAAAGTTTGAAATAATAATCATTCATGCACTTCTACATCTAGATCTTTAAGGTTCTATTCTTTGTCAGGAAGCAGTTAAGCTTAAACCAAAATTTGCAGATGCCTACTTGAATCTAGGGAATGTTTACAAGGTAAGTCCTTGTTATTTGTTCAAACAATTTTACATTATGGTGTTAGAGATAGACTTTATTGGTGTTTCTGTTTACTTTTCCAGTCATTGAGAATGCCTCAAGATGCTATTTTGTGCTATCAACATGCTATACAGGAACGCCCAACTTATGCGATGGCATATGGTTAGTATCTTATTCATAGTGCAAAGTATGCTAATATACGAAATAAGCTAATTTATTTTCCTAGCTCCTCTTAATTTGTTGATGGCATGTTTATTTGCAGTGGAAAAATTATAGACTCTGTTTCTTGGAGACCAGAAAGGATACATAGATTTGTTTCTTGTGTATTTTTGCCAGGGGCATCATAAACGAATCTCAGTTGCTTGTTATGAAGGAAAAAGCAAATGCCGTTCTCCTATGACGGATAGAAAATCTTGCCAGTCAATCATTCTTATTTTCTTTTACTGACTTTTGATCAAGGGAAAAATGTTTTATCTGTGAAACAAGTGAAGACACTAGCAAGGAGGAAACAGCTATTCTTGTGATTATGCTGTGAACATAAACTATTACAATCTCATGTTCAGTTCATTTCTAATTTCCTAGATAAAGCTGGTCTTAGCGGTTCTTGTTGAGGTCATGGTGGTTATCAAGGTAATATTATCTGATGAGCATTTATCTCAACAAGATTAGTAGTTGCACTTTGAACATTACTAGAAATACTGCATGAGAACTTTCTTGATTGTTGTTCTTGAAGGGTGCTAGACAGGAACACCTTATGGATCTATTTATCCATTACTTACTAATTCCCCCCACCCACCCCATCCCACCCTACTCCACCCATCCCAATCCCACCCCACCCCACCCCACCCCCACTCCGATTTAGTATGTTCAGGGAGCAAAATTTTTACCACCGTCTCTTTTTCTCCATTCTGTAGTATCATTGTCTGTTTTCTGATGATTATTCAGTCAGGTGTTCCTGGATGTTTCCCATGTTCAGGTGTTCCTGAACCATTAGCAGTTTACTGCATGTGCCGGCATGATACACTTGGAGAAGTCATTTCCTTAGCTGCTACTGCTGCATAGGAAAAGATTAATTCCGAGAGTGCTAATTCTTTTTCTTATTGGCAACTTGACAGTGTGTACGCCAAGTGAAAGCTAAATTTATAAGTTAGCATGCATCATCATCAAGGTTCTAAAATTTACTAGGAGCTAGTCGGGCACTAGACCACCGCCTAGGCCTCCTAGGCGGGGATTAGGCGCCGCTAGGCGAATTCCACCGTATCAACATAAATTACATAATAAATCACATTCTATAACTCCAACACAATAACAACAAATTAAAAATGAGTTCAAAATTACACAACTAATAAAATATCACAAATTTATTCTACTTATTTTCCATAATTTTCAACAACTTGTTCTTCATCATACACAAAGTCAATGTCATCATCAGACACAAACTCAAGGTTATATTTTAGTTTTTTTTAATTGAGCTTTAAATTTAAAAGCCCAAACTAAAAAAATCATGAAAACCCATGGCGTTAGACGATTTGACTGATTAGTCGGTGCCTAGAACTGCCTAATCCCGCCTAGATGCCAAGGCTGCCTAGGCTGACCGACCAGCATGTTTTCAGTGTGGCTGGCTGGCGCCTAGCGGTGCCTAGGCTGATTTTTAGATCACTAAGCATCATTTTCAGTGTGAGCTCCTAGACCATTCAAAAATTTGCTGTGACAATTATCTTGTGCAAATGAAACCTTTCTATAAATGCCTGCCCCAGGTGTATTATAGAGGTTAATTGAAATGTGCCCTTTGATGTGATAGCTCCTAATTTTTGCATTGTGGACTGTTGATCTCTTTTGATTTTGTGGATAACATTGCTGCAAACTATGTCTGAAGAGAGTTTATTATGCCAACTATGCATTGGGGATATACTCGATGCAGGAAATCTTGCTGGCATCTACTACGAACAAGGTCAACTTGACTTGGCAATCCTGCATTACAAGCAAGCTATCAATTGTGATTCTACTTTTGTCGAAGCTTATAATAATCTGGTAAATTCTTAATGTTCCAATATGTGAAAATGTGGTGGCACTTCTTAGGTTAATATTAGTGATTGACTTTGTTGCACCTTAAAAGGGAAATGCTCTCAAAGATACTGGGCATGTGGAAGAGGCTATCAACTGCTATAGGGTGACTATTTGATATGGTTTTTACTCTTTTATGATAGTTAATGCCTTGTTGAGCAACTTGTTTATAATATTTTTTTTTGTCAAGTCATGCCTTGCTTTCCAACCCAGCCATCCACAAGCTCTGACAAATCTCGGCAACATATACATGGAATGGTAAGCTCTAGAAATGTTGGATGGCATTCTGCTGATAGTTCTCGTTGTCTCTCAATGAAACTTTTCTTCATGCAGCAACTGTATGAGTATTGCTGCATCATTCTATAAGGCAACTTTGTCAGTCACTACAGGACTCTCTGCACCCTTCAGCAACTTGGCTATGATATACAAGCAACAGGTAGAGTACTATAGCGGGCTTTTGCATCTCTAAATTGAGTTATTGCATATTCCCTTATTTCATGGGAGAGTTATATAATTTGTCTACCTTTTTGTTTATTTTCTTTGCCTCTAAATGGAAATTGATAGTTCTCTTGTATTAAACCAGGGAAATTATGCAGAAACAATAGCCTGTTATAATGAAGTTCTTCGAATTGATCCTTCTGCTGCTGATGGCCTTGTCAATAGAGGGAACGCATTTAAGGAGATTGGTAGAGTTACTGAAGCAATTCAAGATTATATACGAGCTGTGAATATCAGACCTACTATGCCTGAAGCTCATGCAAATTTGGCTTCGGCTTACAAAGATAGGTGATTTTTTCTTTGAATTTGGTTTGCTGTTGGATTATATCGCTATCTTACATCTTTGCTTCATTCTCCTTGTGTAGCGGACTTGCAGAAGCAGCTATAAAGAGTTATAGACAGGCTTTGATGTTACGCCCAGATTTTCCTGAAGCGACTTGTAATCTTCTGCATACTTTACAGGTAAAAATATGCAGTTCTTCAAGCCTTGGGAATTATGCTCATTTAACTCTATCTTTGTTTGAATCCGGAAAAAAGTCAACGTAGAGTTGACTTTTTCACGTCTGGGGCGCCCGGATTGCCAGGGTGGCTGGACTTGGTCAGTTGCAATCACATAATGCCATCGCTGGTAAGGTTCTAAAATTCTCTAGGCGTTAGTCAGTTGGTAAAATAATGCCTAGGCCGTAGACCCGGCTCAAGGCATAGGCCAATAAGACATATTCCTAGGACCCCTATTTTATTGGGGCCTCCCCTTTTGAAACTATTGGGGATTCTGCATTTAATGCATTCAACGAAGTTACGGAACAGGGAATCGACGACGTTGGTGATTGGAATGTTCAAGGTTAGGGTTCCAATGATGCTATCAATGCTCTATTTCAACTCTACTTCGAGAATGGACTTTGCATCAAAGTCCTCCCTGATGGGGTGTGTTGGCGAATTCGGCTCCCAAGACACTTTGCTCGTCGGGCTCTCGACGGAGTCTTTCGAAACAGCGGCATAAGTCTTGCTCTTGAGATGGAAGTGGGTTGCAGCGGTAGGAGACGATGGTTGGGGTTTGGGATCATGAATGCAGTGTTGTTGAGAATCAGCAGAGGAGGGCGGAGTGGGGATGGAAACTGAAGGCCTTGCGGTCCTGCCAGTGGAGAAGATGACGTGGTATATGGTGGAGAGGATGGTGGTGGCCTTGTTGTAGGACTGTTTGGGCCGCTTTCGGGGAGTCCTCACCCTCTTGATGGATATTGCGAGCGAAGGCGAATTGGTCGACTTAGAGTTAGGGAGGGTGGAAGAAGCGGAGGAGGATGACGAAGATTCCATGGAGCGACTCCACGATGAAGACGTTGACTTGACTAAGTCAAAATTGCAGCGTCGTTCTCCATGGTCATTGCGGAGGCACGACGTCATGGTAGAGTGGAATTAACTCCCAAACAACTCTATTGCAGCAAAATCCAATATTTTTGGAGGAAGATGACATTGATCAGGAAAAATTTCCATAAAAAAAGTTAAAATTCTTAAACTTAAA
>JBAMIB010364282.1:0-10917 GCA_037177415.1 Kaempferia rotunda | reverse complement strand
TCCAATAAAAATTGAATTTATTAATTTTAATAAAATTTATGTTCAATATTAAATGTCTAAAATTAAGGTCTAAATTTTTTTTAGCTGCTCTATTTAAGGCTTTTAGAAAAAAATTAATCTGTTGCCATATCTGCCTTCTCTTAGACTCTATTTACCCACAAGATGGAATCATGAAGGATACGAGAGAAGGGAAAGGGAGTAGGGACAGGAGAAAAATATGATTGCTTGGGTAAGGGAAGAGAGGGAAAAGTGTTAGGGACAGAAAAATTGAAGAAATCATCCTCTCTCCTTCCCTACCCGATGCCATATCTCATTTTCTTCTGCTGCCCACCTCCAGTGTCACCACTGTCCAACTTCTTCTGTCCTTAGACATGTGGATGGAGCTTGGATTCAATCTCTAGCCCATCTGTTGTTACATCTTCCTGATCTCTGCGGCCACTTCCACCCAATCTATGCCCCTACCTCAGATGCACTGGATGGAACTTGCGCTAGCATTGAACTCTTAGTTGATCTCCTTCGCTGCATCTACTCAGCTTTTGTTGTCACTGTTGCTTCCACCCCGTAGTAGTTGGGGAAAGAAGAATAACTATTGCATTATAAAAAAAATCATCTTTACTTACATAAGTATATATAGACTTATGCTAAAATCAAAAACAGAGAAGGATTATGTGGAACTAAATCCACTACACTTAAATACTTAATACCTAATAAACCACTGTACCTTCCATACACTTGACCTTACACACACCAGATGGATCTTGCGTCAACATGGCACTGAATTTTTGAGGGTGTTGCAAGAGGAGCACGAGGAGAGTAAGCATGTGAACTCACTGTCAGAGAACCACAAGGAAAGCGTGCTTGCGTAATATTATTTTGAGTATTTTTTTTCCTCTTCAATTTTCTCCCACCCAATGAGGTTGAAGCGAAATTGGCCAATTGTTCTTCCTTTGAATAACTAAGGAGCCCCTTCTCCCATGCTTAAACAGAGGAGAAGGAACCCGGGCAGCCTCAGAACCTGTTCCTTTTCATGGGAGTATACAGGTCCTTGGGACTTTTTACTTGATTTTAGGTGCCAATATAGGCACTTGCATCCTAACTTCACTTTTTATGCACAAATTTTATATAGCCATCTGTCTGAGCTCATCAAGGTCACAAAAGAAGAGTGGCTATAAGTAAATCAAATAACTAGTCTCTGCTTGCTTTTGATGCAGGACTTTGGACTTAGGAGCTTTCTCCACGTTAATCCACCTTCTTCAAGATTTATGGCTGTCCAAAATTCCTTTTTAGCGTAGTATCGCCCAACCCATAATTGATTTTTTAGCTGAACAGTGTTGGTTCTCAATGCTTGTTATTGTATTAAAGATCCAAAAACTTAGTTTATGTGAAGGCTATGACTATTCTTTTGCTAATCAACAATGCTGTTGACATTTATCTGAGTTTTTTTTATCAGAAGATTGATTTGATCAATGACAATATAATAAGATTAGTTGGTTTACATATGAATTAGTGTAACAACATATTGTTTCATATATGGAACAATTGTTATTTTCAAGTTTCCCCTTCCTATATAGTTATGGATTGATCATTGACATGCATCTACCAAACTTCATTTGTGTTGTGCTATTCTAGTACTTTGGTTTACCCCTTATTTTAAGAAGTCTTCCAATACATGATGAACTTGGGTAATATTGTCTACGTACACCCATTCAGTCTAATTATTATTGAATAATGGACACGCCCATGTTATTCCACTGGTTTGCTTGAATTTTTTAAATTACCTGACAGTCTCTTTGATGACGATGTTTAATTTTTTATTTTATTTTTGTTATAACAAGTTTAAAGGTTCATATTTTTTTGCAGAGATTATCTGGCAGCAGCAAAGCTCGTAAACGAACTCCAGGAGTTTCTTCTAGCTCTTCAAGACCTTCAGCTAAAAGAGGTTCTGAGAAGCGCAGAGTTGTGGCTTCAACTGTATGCATTCCTTTGTATTTATGAATACTCAGCTTGAATAGTTTTGCAGTTTCTTAATTTTTTGAACATGAATCTTCAAGATCATTCTTTGAGATGCTTCTCTATTTCACTTTGTTTAATTGAAAAACTTTTGGTTGATTTTTTAGATCTTTCAGTTAATGCATTCTATATTTTTCAGACATACACTGTTAATGAAATTATCAAATGTCTTAGGTCGTGTTTACTTGGAGGATAGGAAGTGATTGAGGAAGAGAAGCAATTTAGTCCATGATGTTTTTTGGATTGAGATAGAAAAAGGTTGGACAATTGGGAAGTTTTCAAGCTAACTTCACTTTTTCTTCCATGTTCACCTGATTTGATCAAAAAAAGGTGCAAAGTTTTAAAAAGCTTTTGTAAACGGTTTGCGATTGACTCATTACATTGCACATCTATGTTATGTGGGGTATAAACATATAAAAATTATTAAAAATAACTAGCATACATATATAAAGTATATTTAGTACGCATAAATTCATACTTGCATGAAGGAAAAAAATATATATTAAACATCTAATTCAAAATGTTTGAAAAATAATAGTCAATATTAATTAACAATGCAACATAGCTCATATATAGTGGTATGCAAGTAATAAATACCTAAAGCGTTCATAACTTGCAAGATAAATGATTAAGGTAGCACCTACAAATTAGAATTGAATAATGTCGCTTAAAGTTTTGAGTCAATTTGGTTTTAATTGGTTCAAATGGCCAGATGAGATTTTGTTTTTTTAACTGCACATGCATATTGCATATGCCATATGCAGCTGTTATGTGAACCTCTTTAAATCCACTTAGTTGCATATACTTATTTTTTAGCAAGGGCTTTTAGAACCATGATAACGTGAGGGCATCTCTCTTCATGCATCTGTTTTTTTTCTCCCTTTCTCTTCTTTCCAACACAGCATTAGCATGTTTGGTGATGTCCTATTTAAACACCTTGTGAAATGCCAATAATTATTAAAAACCCTATACCGAAAATCAATAATATATTGTACAAGAACTTCTAATGTGTCACCACTTACCTGAAAATTGATGTAACATTAGCAACTGTTACTCGAACTCAGCGGATACTTCTCTTGTATTTGCGTTGACACGACATGACACGGGTATGAATATGAAAAAGGGTTTGGCTAGCCAGGCTTGTTTGCGAGAGCAAGAGGAAGAAGAGGAGGCTTACCTACCTCATGCAGGGGTTGTGGGTGGCTTGCGTCAAGTAAGGAAGGAGGGGATTACGATGGCGTTGCATGTGGGAAAGGAGGGGAGTTTGGAGTAGGCAGTGTCATGCGGGGAGGTTGAATTGGTTGCTTGCATTGCTAGGAAAGGAAGAGGAGACAACCACATCTTGGAAGGGGAAGGTGGGGAGGCGATTTGGTTTGGGGTGAAGCCAGTGATCAGTTGGTGAATTAGAGTCATAATAGTATGATAGTTATTATAACTTGTACTGTAGGTTATATAAGTTATATAATTTAGGGTGAATGATTAGCATAGCATATCTTATACCATAAGTTAGGGTTATATAAATTATATTAATGGTGTACTGGCCATATATATGCAGTTTAAGAAATCTTATTTGTTTCATCTGGAGCAACTGCTTTAGGCTGAATCCGAATTGAAATACTAAGACAATTTATTTGTTAGCTTGTAATTTGTAAGTATCAATTTTAACACCTTCAATTATCTCACAAGTGATACACTTGAGAGACTGCACATACCACGTATTCCTTATTGGATTGTCTGCATATCATATGCGTACACTTTTCAAATTCTTGATTTTACATAATAATGGGTTGCCAACATTATGATCGAACCCTTAGGACTTATAATTGTAAATCGTGTAGCTTAAATTGACTTAGAGGATCCAAATCCCAGTTAGGATTGTAATTAGGCTGGGATCTTTCGAACCTGCTTGTGATTTTGACCCTTGTTCCTAGACCAAATGCCAATCTCGGAAAATTTTCATTAACATAGACAATTTGGAGGATTGTGTTCACTGTAAGCATATTATTGTATTCACACTAATAAGTAAAATTCTTTTTAATTTTATTAGTATCATCAATCTTAATCTTATGAAAGTTAATACTTGCAATATGAAAATTCTACACCTTAACAATTATATTTTAATGTTCTTTTATTTACTAAATTAAAATTTTTAATTATACTTCATATTATTAGATTGATGCAAAATTGTCAAAAAAATACGCATAATAAATATTAGAAAGTGAAAGTTACTGCTATAATTTTCATTTTTTTGGTTAAATATAGGACCTAACTAATTAATGCTCTGGTACTAGAATGTGATCCTAAGTATTTCTTGCTGTTCCTTGGTGGATTTCAATCCACAATCTTGCATTAATTCATATGGCATTGATGAGTAAGGTTGGACATAACTGCTTGATGCGTGATTGAGTAGGGAGATGGAGATGAGAGGGAGGCAGGAAAGGGTAGGTGGATGAATCCTTTCTTCATTCGACTTATTAAAATGAGGGGAGAGGAAGTGATTTTTTGTTTGTAAGATATTTCTAAAGAGGGAATTTAATGAAGTACAATGTTTTTTTCACCACTATAAACTAGGATTCCCATTTGAGGGAAACTCCCTGAGGTTTTGGTTTCTCAACCAGAAAAGAGAGGGAAAGAAAGGGAAGAAGGAAAAGGGAAGGAAGAGGAAGTGAAAGGGGAAGAAAAGTAAATGATTACTTGGATAAAAGAAAGAGGAGAAATAATGGAAAGAATTAAAAATGATAAAATTATCCTCTTCTTCCTAAATTGTTCTACCAAAAGGACCTCTGCAGATGGTCATCAAACATACTGTTACATTCTCCAGTGAAGTTTCTTCTGCCCCTCCCATCATCTCCCAAACTGAACCAGAACAGAGTTCTCTGACGATGACAATTTAACCGTGGTGGGTTCTGAAGCATATATCTGAGGATCAAATGATGTTCTGGACATGAAAATGATGTTGACAGCTGCAAAAATAATAACAGTGAAGTCATCATTTCTCACCTCTGCTTGATTGATGCTCCCCATGGTACTTGATCATTATTTGCTGATAAGAGAGGAAGACATAGGAACTTGATCAACCTTTTCTGTCGTCGATTGAGAGAGGGAGACAAGGGCTGACCACCCAATTTGGTTGATTGTGAAGATGAAGGCACTTGACACCATTAAGAGCAGAATGACAAAGGTGTTCAATCTGCTTGATCGATGGGCACCCTGGAGATGCTTCATTGATGTTTGAGATTTGGTACTGTCAAGTGTCAAGAGAGGATGACAAGTGCAACAAGGACATTTTAAATCCTTTATTTGGAAACACTCAGCTTCTACCCAGTATTAGGCTGAAGGTTTTTCTGGCAAGACTCCATTCACATAAATGGTTTTGATTCCTTTCCTTCCCAATTTCTTGCAAGTAACCAAAGGAAAAGTAATAAAATTTGCATTGATTCTTGTATCTTTCTATGGAAGTAAACAAGCAATAAATGGAAACTGTGATCTGTTGAAACTTGAAAGATATTATTAGACAACAAGACATTTTTTTCTTCAATATAAGCTAGGTTGTCCTTTTTGAGAAAAAGTCCTTAAATGGATAACGTGCTTTGTTGAAAGATAGTGTTCAAGGGTGCAAACGAACAAATCGAGCCAAATAATATGAAAATATTGATATTTGAGTCCGAGCTCGAAAAATATATATGATATTCAAAGCTCGATTTGAAGCTTGAAAAATACAAATAATTTTGACTTGAGCTCGATTCGAAATAAAATTCAAGCTCAAATTCAATTTGAATTGTTCGAACTTGATTCGAGCATTCGAACTATAATTCAAAATGAATTCGGCTTGAATTATTAGAACATTAATTTGAATATATTTAAGTTAAAATTGTGTAAAAGTAATTAGAATTCAATTCGATTTTAACTTGCGAGCAACTCATAAACATTCGAACAAAATATTATGGGTTCAAATTCGGCTCTAAAAAATTATCGATCATGTTTGAGGTTGGCTCGAATTCGATAATTTCGAATATGAATTGAATATTTTTCAAGTTGGCTTGAAAAGCTTGTTAACTGGCTCGATTTGTTTGCACCCCTAATAGTGTTAGATTACAAGACAAATATCATAGATGGGCTTTTAAACGTATTTGTACTTGATCCATAAGGAACTGTGTTACTTCATAATTTCATGGACTCTAATGGTATCATATACCGTGCTGTCATAATGGTCAAAAAGTTACTCCTTCAATTATAGGTATTTCACTCAATACTTGCATGCTCCATACCAGTATTTTTTCTACTTTATGCTACCATCTGTAACATTAGTATGTGTTCTGCTTGATGGGTTGCCTTCTTTTCTGTTTATTGCATGTATTTTGTTTGAGTATTTCCTTTATCTTTTACTCAAAGGCTTTTCTGGATATCCATCAGCATCCATCCAACTTGTTCCATACTTCCATTCCTCATTATGTATTTTTTCATACTTCCATTTAGGTCGTGCTTAGGGATGGCATGAAAAAGAGGGCTTCTAAAGACAAACCAACCTACATATTAATGCCGAGGAAGGAAGACCATCAGTCTGCTGTGGGCAAATCTATTTCTGTGCTTTCTACAATGGAAAAGGAAACACAAGAAATTGAATTTGGTATGCTTCCTTGAACATCTTGTTTTATGGGGTTTTGGTTGCTAGCTACAGATCTGCGATTAATTGGTTCAGACATATCCCTCCTCCTATTATCCAGTTATTAGCTCTACTAGTTGGCCCCAAATAGGCATTACATCAGAGCTTGTTATGACTGATATCTTTTCATTACACTAGACATGCTCCCACACATGCACCTATACATGCCATGCGCACATGCTGACATGCACAAACGCAGATGAATGTTCTCAGGGCATCTCCAATGGTTAGAGTTCTACAAAAGTTTTTTTGTGATCCCAATATGTCACTTCATGCCACATCAACATTCTAAAAACCTATTAAAACATCTCCAATAGTTAAAAGCTTAAATGATTTTTGTGTGATTCAATTCATAACATGTAATTGCATGGCAACATGCACGTTACCTGCTCTTGAACTACAAAACTTAAACTTTATTACTACAATGGTTAAAACTTTTTTATTGAGTTTTACTAATTTTACAAACCTCTCACAAATCTTACATTGGAGATACCCTCATGCCTATGAACACATGCACGGTGCGCGCACGTCCATGCACACAAACACCTCCACATGCACACACACACTTGCATGCTCGTTCTCATGCACATAGACATGCACACGTGTGTACACATACACATGCATGAGCGAATACATTCACATGTGCACATGCGCACACAAACATGCATACATTGACCCACGTATGCATGTTACTTTCTTTATAGGAGTTCCTCCATAAAAAATGGATTTAGTTGATTGATTATTTCTAGCTCTAGCTTTAACTGATTTTCTGTTGAGATTTGAAATGTATGTTTTATTGTTAGTTAATATTTGGCTGCTTGTAGTATGGTGACTTGTACTTTTTGGAACTTCTATGTGGTAAATCTCTGTAATGGATGCTTGATGGACTCTTAACGTGGTTGCCAAACACGTGTTTTATGGTTAAGTTCATGTCCATTACAGTGCATTTGCTGCCAGTTTTGTGAAATATTATAGGATTTCAAGTATAGTCTAGGAACGACATATTTCATGTTTGGTTTAAAATTGATAGAAATTTATGTAGGAAATAGCTTTACCATGAGAATAATTCTAATCCATAAATTCTAATCCTTGTATGATTGATGATAATGATTAAATGATGTTTCAGTTGAAACACTTTTGACAATAATGGACTTGGTATATTCTTTGTAGAAAGGGTAAATTACTAGGTATATTTTGTAATACTGTAATTTTAGGTCATGAAGAAAATAGTAAATTTTCTGGATAAAATGAAATTTTCCTTGCTAAATCTGCTATCAGCACCTACTATTACTAGCGATGTGGCCTTGTGTTGAATTGTCAAATATGGATTATGAAGACAAGAGTGAATTATTCCTTCATTTTTTTTTAATGTTTTGGGCTTTCTTTTTAATTGTCATGAATTATTAAGCACTATTATGTAGATATTATTTTCATAAATGACGGATTGCATGCTCATCAACTATCACACTACTATTAAGCTTGGGGGAGAATTCACGAACATCTTTTGGTTGATCTGCTAGACCAACTCATTTAATTTGTGACTTATATATCTCTCTATATATGTGCATGTGTATCAACATAGTATGAGTTGGCTTTGTTTTGTTACTCAGCAATTAAATTGTTGGATTTGCTGTAGATCCAGGAGTTGTTGGATCTGAAAATGACAGATTTGTGCTTCTGAAAGTGAAGGAGAAAGAATCATCTGATGTATGCCTGATGATGATGAATTTTTGTAATTTTAATCTTTATTTTTTATAACAGTTGATTTGTACATTGGTCAGGCTTCTGAAGTTTTGTCATCACACCAGATTGTGACATCTTCAGTAAGAGATTCACCAATTTCAACATCTAGGAAGAACCAAGCAAGTGGAATAATCATTAGAAGCATACTCAGAAAGGAAGGCCGCATGGATCAGTCATATATAAGTACAACCCACACTGAGCAGCGAATGGATATGGCAAAAATGGAGGACAAGCATCATCCACCACGATCTCCTAGTGCAGATTTGAACTCAAAAGATCACACAGAGTATTGTTCTTCACTTGCATCTTTTTCTGATGGCGATGATAATAAATATACAGATGATGTGTCTGTCATAATCAATAAACATGGTTCTGTATCAATTAGCGAAAAGCATGACAAGCGAACTAGGAATAAGGAAATACCTGATCATGGTGTTTGGGCTCCTCTTCATCATCCGGGCAGATCTCAATCGAATGATGGAATTCTTTCATCTTCTGAAGATGCTCAGGGTTTAGCAAATTCTTTCAAAAGTTTCTCCTTTTCTCAACGGGCATCAAGGAAAATTGAAGAGGAGAAAGCCATTCAAAATGCTTGCATTGGACAAAGCAACAGCTTGGCTTTCTATGAAACATCCATTTGTCATGGAGAAAGAAATACTAATGTGTCTTCTGCAAGAAGTGAATGCATGAAGGTCCATGGAGGTGGACGAGTTGACTATTTCTCAGTGGAAAATGGTGAACCCTTGCTATACATGTAGGCCAATTCTATATCTGTTTGCTTTCATTATGTGATGGATGATTGTCTGTTGATTTAATCAGGTTCTCATAGGCATGTTGGTCATCGTGGATTGGTATGTGGTCAAAAGGATGTGATTACCTCTTTGAATCTTGCAAAAGGAAAGAGTTCTAAGAGAGGTTCTACTGTCTATAGTTCGCATGAGGTAAGATTACTGAAACAGTGATAATGCACCAGTGTCCTCAATGTTTTACTTATTCCCAAATAACGTGCAGAGACTAAGTATGGGTTCAGAAGTCAGGCTTGGGTTCCTGAATTTTTGACTGACCAGTAAGCTTTCTCCAGAAGTTTGTAAATTTTTATTTTTTCCATTTGTGTTTGTACTGTTTCAGTATCAAGTGATTATTGCAATTCAACTCCAGCTGAAATTTGACTAATCAGAGAGACATGTTGCTAATAGGAAATATACAGCCATCCTTTATTGTGTAGGTTTGTCTTTGTCCCAAGCCACCATATTCCTATAATTTAACTTTGAACTCATGTAGTCAACCATTGGCTTTCTTCAACACTTCACGCTTGCTTTCTCAGGATCTCACCTCTACCTTTATGATCATATGTGGTTTGCAGATTTGTCCAATCGTGGAAGTGTTTTGGTTGGACCCCTTTTTTGAGTTTTGGTTACGTGAAGTGCATAGAGCAATGCCTCTCTGGGTAAATTCTGCTCGAATTGTCCTTGCCAAATTGCTCCCCAAGTACAGCTATAACTCCAGTTGAATGAAGAAAGCACAGACTAAACTAGTTGCCAGGTGAAATAAATTTGCTTTCTGCAAGTTGCTGTGAAGCATAATCTACTTGAATGGAAGCTTGAGTTTGTCAAGGATGGTGATTGTAGTTGGCCTACAAGGTGAGGCCATTCTCCCATAGCATCAAACTATGTCTTGGCTAAGATATTTTTGACATATTACAGCACAGTATCCCCTCGAGTAGCTTTGTAGAAGAGCTAAGAGGCATTTTGGAGCTAGTCTCTTGGTAGAAAGGTGTAAATCATAGTGTACCCATTGCTTATAGGTTTATGTATGACCGTGATGCTTCTCTGAACTGCTTTTGGTTTTGCCATTAGTAGCTTTAGTGAGGAGATTGCAGAGTTGTGAAAGTCAAGCCAACTTAAAAGATTTGTGTGCAATTAATCCCTTGTGTTGTTTTATAGCTCTATAATTTAAACGGTTTTAGTGTCTTATTCTAAATCTGGTGTAATAAGTTGTAGGTTGTTTAAAATAATAGCTAAGATAACCCAAAACAGCCATTTATAAATAATCACAATAGAATAAAGGTTATCATTGACATTTTCCACAAAAAATAAAAAAAAAATATTTTGTATTTTTGGTGCCTAAGGCAGTTCAAGTCATGTAGATATGGAACAAGTCACATGCAATTTTACAACAACATTCACCATAAATATATTTTTTATAAACTTTTTAAAAACTATAAAATAGAAAATTTTGCGAACCAGAATTTGACTCACTTGCCCTCTAATTTAACAGCTAAAAAAAACTAGAAGTTGAAAACGATCGAAACGGACAAGGTATAATTGAGGTCCAAAAAATTATAAAAAAAAGACTGGAAATCACTCATCACTTCTTATCTTTGACCGATCATATCGTCAAGCTCACATCTGATTTTTGTTTTAATAAACAAATTTAAAAATTTGACATCACTTATTCAGATAAAATTACATTTTATTTTCCCTTTCAAGATTAATCTTTCA
>JBAMIB010364172.1:0-10918 GCA_037177415.1 Kaempferia rotunda | reverse complement strand
GAGGAATAAATAAGCGAATCACTTTCGAATCCATTGTAGGTAAAATTTAGTTATTTGTTTTGCTAGGAATATTTGTTTAAAAAAATATTTATTAGATAATAAAAATATATATATATATATTTTAAAAAAAAAGTGGAAAATGATATATTTTTTTAATAAATGGTTTGGCTATTTTAATTTTTGAATTTTTTATCTGTCAATTTTTCCCCTATCAATCCAATCCAATATCCGTG
This sequence comes from Kaempferia rotunda, assembly GCA_037177415.1. NCBI lineage: Eukaryota > Viridiplantae > Streptophyta > Magnoliopsida > Zingiberales > Zingiberaceae > Kaempferia > Kaempferia rotunda. The sequence continues at coordinate 10,685 of JBAMIB010364172.1, read as the reverse complement.
TTCTCTCTCCTCAATCCAATCTCTTCTTCCTTCCAAAGGCTGCGAATGTACTCAGGTTGTCTTTTAAGCTCCTCTCTGGTTTTCCAACCCATTAGACCTTTCAAACCCTTCCTTCTACGATGCCCTACCCTCGCGCGGCCACGCATACAGCTCTGCTCCGCAGAGCCGGAACCGCTAAGGAGCAGCAGTGGAAGTGGCAGCGGCAGGGGGAGGGCGAATTCCCCTGTGGACAGCGGTGCAGGGGCACGTGGGGGGAGAGGTGCGAGAAGGCACTCGTATCGGACCTCGAGGAGGTCCTCCATCAAGAAGAGCCTCGCGCAGGAGCAGGTCGTGTTCACGACGCCCGTGGCGGAGGATCCCGCTGTGGCCATCATCGGCGGCGGGGTCTCGGGGCTCGTCTGCGCCTTGACGCTTGAGGAGAGAGGGATCAGATCGACGGTCTTCGATACGGTTTGCTACTATCCATCGTCGATGCCACTAGTACTGCTTTTCTCTCATTGGGAGGAAGGTGATTCTTTGCTTGCTCTTGTATGAAGATAAATGATTTGCTTGAATGGGTAACCACAATGATATAGTAGCAAATGGAGATATTTTGAGCTCGGTCTCTCTTATTGATTTAGTTTACAATCTACTAACAATTGCTTTCATGCATGTAAGTGAAATCTAGAAGATAAGGATTTAGAACATCCCTTATGCTGGTGTTAGCCAGAAATGGTTTCTTCTTTTAAGAAAAACATGTGATTCTGTCTGAAGGTTCATGTTTTCCTTAATATTAATAAAACTTATTTAAACCTGTAATGCCATCTCTTCATACCGAAATGTTTACATTTGTATTCACCTGAAAAGGTTTACATTTAGCCCCCATTTAACATTTTTTCTTCTTTCTAAATGTGCTAGAATGCCGAAATAGTGCATTGATGCATGGCTTTCAAGAACTGTTGCTGATTTGACAATTAACTTCTAAAACAGAGCTGTATTAATTATTTCAGATGCATCAATTTGTGACTGCTGAATAGATATCGAATATTTTCCACATGAGTTCTTGAAATCTGTAGTGTGGATCCCATACCATTTGAACCTGTTTTTGATTTTTGTTGAGAAGAATAGTTTACTCAAGAAGGTGTGTACTTATGTTTTTCTCTTTAAGTTAAAATTTTCAAACCCAGCTACAAGGTTGAAAATTTGTCTTCTTCTCTAGGAGCATTTCCAACCCATACAACAAAACACTATATTTGGTGTAAAATTGACACGAAATCAATCCAACCCATACACCAAATCCCATCACCAAAAATGGTGCTAGAATAGTGCACCACCATATTTGGTGGTGCACTATTCCTCCGCACCATATTTGGTGAGGGGAGGGCTCACCTTTATTTTAATCTTAATTAATAAAATATAATATAATATATATTATTAAATATCATATAAATAAAAATTAATTTGTAATTATTATTATTTTTCTTGTTACTTTTAATAATATTAATTATTTGTTATAAATTTAAATTAAATGTATTTACTAGCCTATTTTAATTTTATTGTGCATATTTGTAAAGATTTAATTTATTAAAAATTTTATTTTTAATTTATTTAATATATTTTAATTATAATTACATTTATAAATTATATCACTAATTTTATAAAAAAAATATAATAAAATATTAAAAATTAAAATGTATGTTAATAATTAAATTATGAATAAGAAAAATAGAATGTTCTAAAGAATATTCCTTTTTGGTGTGATATGGTGTCAGTGGGTTGGAGCAAAAATTTTAGTGTGAAAACTACACCAAATATGGTGTTGTGGGTTGGAGATGGTCTAACTATCAATTGGGCATTTAATGATCTGGCCTTATTTTCAAAACAATTATCTCTGAGTAATTGAAACATTGACAGATTAAAATTGAATGTTGCAGTTTTATGAAGTATTCATTTAGCACAATTTTATTTGCTAATAGGATTAAGCTAATCATGATGGTGACTTTGTGAACCATTCTCATTATACTTACTAAAGCATATATACAAAATTTGATAGTCATGTTTTCACCCAGATGTTTCTGGAATGCCCCTAATAACCAATGATTGAAAAATGCTTTTTCTTGTGTAGTTTCAGAAAAACTTGATGAGTTGATCTGCCTATACATATTCATTTGCTTTTACTCTAAATATTGCTTTGATATGAACAGATAGTGGATTTTTTTGTCTTTTTTTGAACCTTTTCATGGCTTAACAGAATATTTAGTAAGCAAATATTTTTTTTTTACATGCTTCAGAATTTGGTTAGTTAGTTTGGTTATGATAAATTGAATAAAATTTTGCAATTTATTTTTTGCACTATCGATGTGACATGGGCATTAAAGATGTATAAGAATCAATTCTCTTTTTACGAGGGCTAAAAAAATTACTTATTTTGATTTTGGATTGTAGGGTGGATCTCTAAAGATATGAAAGATTTTCCGTTATGTCATATATAACTTATTGGATACAGCTTTCCACAAGATTCTACATGTTACTTTAATTGAGTATGGAATCATGGTTACTCACATTAAATTGAGTATCCATCTCTCGCTGTTCTTGCTAGAACTAGAAACCCTATATTTGGTCAAGTTGTTAGTTTTCCAAACTAGTTTATATGTAAAAAAGTACTTTGAATAATTGCTATTTGACTCAAACTTGTTCTAAAAAAAATAATGCATTTTAAATTATTTGTTGACATAGACAAAGGAAATGCATTTAAACAATAATCTCCTAGGATGGTCTTTGTTCCCAGTGGCAATGCACATACCTTGGAATGACTATCCTATGTTTATGTCTATGTTCTTTGTAGGGGGTGCATGGGTTAGGTGGAAGGATGGCAACAAGGATTATCAGTCCCAAGCCATTGGTTTTTGATCATGCAGCTCAATTCTTTACTGTAAGTGATTCTAGATTCCACAAACTAGTTGATGGTTGGTTGGAGAAAGGTTTGATTCAGGAATGGAAAGGACTGTTAGTAGAACTTGAAGCTGGTGGACATTGTGTTCCTGTACCTTATACAACTAAAAGATATGTAGGAACTAATGGAATGCGTCCACTGATGGATTCAATCATACGTCAGGTTAGAGTTTGATTCTTTCCATTTACTTTGAATTACTACTTATTTGTAGAAACATCATTATTTATTGGTTTGGGTTAGAAATATTGCTTTTTTTACACTGATTTTTTTAGAAAAAGGAAAATTATAAGTTCCATGTTTTTATTTTCCTTATATGAAGAATCTGCAGTGCTATTAGTTCAATACCAGTAGTCTTCTTAGGGAACCTTATATTAAGTGTTTAAGGAGCATATGCTATATAATTTTATGAACAGCAACACTACTATGTTTAGCCAACATAAGTTTATCATTTATTTTTCTTTGGCTAGGTTGGTATACGTTCAAGCTCTTTGCTCTTGCTAAGTAGCATTTCAACTCCAACTGCAGAGTAAATTGGTCAATATTGTGAGGCCCTGTTGGGTAAGCAAGCTAGAGCCATTTAATGGGACGTGGCGATTGACTGAGAGAGATGAAGATCATGGCCAGTTTGATGCAATTGTAATTGCACATAATGGTAATTATATTCCTTATCTTGATGAACATGTTTTATGTATGGGCACCTTTGTTCAATCAGTTTGACGATTCTTATAGCAGTTTCTCCTACATATTTCTTCCTTGATGAAGAATTTGATTATTTCCTAAAAGAACTGAATTTTCATGGTACACATCCATTTGCATGTTCACTATCTTCCTTCCAAAAGCTGAGATCAACTAGAAGCTTGGAAAGAATGATCCAAGAATACGCAAACGTTTGTGCCATAAGTTTAGGCTTGTTCAAACATTAATTCAAATAACAAATGATCATTTATATACTTTCTTAATGATTAGTGTCTGTTTCTTCTGTATCCTTGATTGTTCCAAAACTTATATGTTTTTTGTAAACCTTCCATGCTCTAACAACCAACACTACTCGTGACTCTCTGGAAAAAGAAGCTCTCTCTCTCTCCCCCCGTAAGTTTTCTGTCTTTGATCTTTTTTTAAATTATCTTCAATGTCCTTCTGCAACAGGAAAATGTGCAAATCGTTTGCTTTCATCATCAGGCCTACCTTTGCTAACTAAACAGATGAAGGTTTCCGCTGAACTTCTTAGAACATGTGTTGTGAAGCTGTCACAATGATAATTTATTTTTGAAATTGCTGTTCCCTTGTGCCTATTTTGATGTTTGCAGACTCTAGAACTAAGTTCCATTTGGGCTCTTCTTGCTGCATTTGATGATCCTCTTCCAATCCCAACAATTGGGGCTTTTGGATCTTTTGATGGAGCTTTTGTAAAAGGTGTTCATTCCCTTTCATGGATGGGCAACAACACCAGCAAGCTCTTTCCACTAGAAAGTGGCAAACCTCATTGTTGGACCTTTTTCAGCACTGCTGCCTATGGGAAGCAAAATAAAGTTCCACAGGTTGTATAGTTATGGATAATGATCCTTATTTTTGCCTTTATATGTAATCATTCTTTCATGCTGTTGTATCATGCAAAATTCCTGATTTTCACAGTTCACCGTATTGCCAGTTTACTCAATGTAAGCTTATCTGAATATACATACAGGAAAACATACCTAATGCAACAGCAGAGAGAGTGGCAAATGATATGCTTGAAGGTGTAGAATCAGCTCTTGGATTATCTAGAGGATCACTCGAGAAGCCTTTTTACACTAGAGTTCAATTATGGTTTGCATTGCCCTTTACCAGTTTTGCTCCAATTTTATAAAATAAATGGATGGTGACTATATATTTGCTTTCAATCTAATAGGGGTGCAGCCCTTCCAACAAATACTCCTGCAGTTGCTTGTATCTTCGACCCTAGAGGGCGTGCAGGAATTTGTGGTGACTGGCTACTCGGTTCAAGTGTGGAAGCTGCAGCATTAAGTGGAATGGCTCTTGCTCATCATGTCAGTATGATCTCTATTCATTGTTTGTTAATTCAATATTGCTTATGATAATTTTGGTTGGGAAGTGGCCGGTCATCCTTATATAATGTTCATGAGCCCGGTAGAACTTTGTTGTATAGTTAAATAATCTAGACTTGCAAAGATATATAAATTTCAGCTGTAGGTCAACTATATAAATGGCAGTATGCTATTGTTGGCATGTACAGCTATAAATTTCAACTATATAATCTCGCAGATGGCTGATTATTTCAAAAGTGGAGGAACACAGTCGGATGAATTTGCTATCGGATTGAACAGTACATTTCAGGCAATTGCAAGTCATGATATTGGTCAGTTTCCTGGTCTTGAATCTGAAAAACAAGTTGAACCGCAGGCATGTACAGCCTTGTAGAGTTCCAATAGACAAACGATTCATAACAAGAAGCTCCAATAGACAAATGATTCCTAACCCCGCTGAAATTTTGTTAGGGAATGTTTGTTGTCCTTGTTATGTTTGAATTGTTTGATTCTAGGCTACATTTCAGAGACTATAAATTGTTTGATTCTGTTTAGGGTTAATTTTGGTTTCTTTTTTTTAATATAAAAATTAAGATGTTTGTTCTTGAAACTACAACTTTTTATTTTGGCATCAAATTTGTTATACTTAAGTAGTCTATAGTGACTAATTGCTGCATTTCAGTTCTGACAAGAAATGAAATCATTTCAAACATAGCACAACAGGAATCGACCATAAATAAAACACCTAAGAAACAAAGGAAATAATCTAGCAAAAAAAAAAAACAAGAGGGAAAAAAATTCTATTAATTACTACAGAGGAACCATGTAAACAAGAGTAGAATTAATAATAGAATGAAATCCTACAAAAGTTGAAGGTATCATTGTCAATGGCTCATCCACCACCTGTGCAGTCCTCATTACTTGAGAACGATTGGGAAAATATAAGTACAAAAAGATCCATAACAGCTCAAGAAGAGGTGAAAACCGTGTCCATTGTGTTTTGCAGATGACTTAAAATGGCAGATCCAGGAAATCGATGCTCATCATCAGCAGTATCCAAATCCTTCCTTTTCAAGGTCGAACTTCTTTGCCACTGAAAAGGGATAGCAGAATATATTTTCTATCAAAAAGATATTTTTTTTGCTGAAACAGATAAAAGGGAATGTTGAGCCAGTATCAATATTCAGTAAATCTCTGACCAAAATGATTTAGGTGAAAGAGATTCAAAATGCAATCTAGAACTGAAAGATTACATCATTATCTGAGTGAAAAAGTTAAGACCACCATTGGAAGACTCACCTCTTGAATTGGCTTCCACAACCACAAGACGCATTGTCGCATTGTTTGGTGGCAAGTGCAGAAGAAGAGGGATCAGCTGATGGTTCAGTGGATTCCTGGTGCAAACAACTATATCCGCAAGGTTAGTTTTCTCTTTCAGTTTCTCAGTCAACTCTGGTACGCTCGTCCCATTAAAAGTGAAGGCAGGCCATTCCACACTGTCATCCACATTTCCCTCGTCATCTGCAACGGCATAAAAGATGCTCCGGTCTTCAACCTTGTGCAGAGAGGCAGAAGGTGAAGGAGCTGACTGTACGAGCAAAGAAAAATCATTTCATGCGTTGAGAGATTCAAATGCGAACAAACGATTTTCAACTATGGTGCAATGTCACTGTAAAAAACTTCCAGTCCCACACAAACTAGAACAGTTACAATGAAAGAAACAGTTGAGCAAGCTTGTTGGAACCAAAACTGAAAACACATGAAACAAAAGACTTGGGTTCTATATAAAAAAAATGAGTGCCACAGGACATTCATTCCATGTCGATATAAAACTAAATACTGGATAGTTAATTATTAGATCAAACACAACCTTTTAATGGTTCAAAAAATCTAGCATAATTTGCTATAATGGGGCGGGTCAATTCCCAGCGGACGGATGTCCTCGGAGGAAAAATTCCTCCCATCCTCTAGCCATTTGGTAGTGACTATAAGTTGATCTTGTGATTTATCTCCTTTTACAAAACTTGAGAACGAACTATGATGGACATTTGGGGCAAAAATTTTAAATTTTAATAAAACTGTGCATATTTTTGTTTTTAATTTTATAACAAATTTGGCATATACTTTCAATTTAACATTAAAATAAAGCAATTATCCCATATCAGAACATGCAAAATCTATGATTTCAAAGATTAAGCATCATCAATTCTGCTGAATTTATTCTATAATAGCAGGATAGGTAAACATAATTCTGAAGCAAGTAAAAAATCTCATTTTTGATCAGTAAAAAAGATAAGAACACAACATGAGGTGAAAGGATATGATAATTCACATAAATGAGAAAGAAAAATTGAAAAGGAAAAATGCTTTTGGTCATGCAATGGCCGCAAAATGTCGCCGTTCAGAAATTAAAGAATAGGTAATCAAAGTGGAACAGATTGGGAAAGCTGTGAGAAGATCGATTTCCTCATGGAAATAACACCATTATTCAAATGACATAGCGGAGATCATTCTAGCGAAGCTAGATCACAAATCATGCTGATTGCGGAAGAATCCAACAATTCGATAGAAGGGGAAAAAAAGAAGAAAAAAGAGATATTCAAAAACGAAATCCCAAAATTATCTCATTTCGTTAAACGGATACGGAAATAACATGACAATCGCAATGAAAAGTAGTGCTTCACAAACCTACCTCAGCGTCGGACGACGTCGGGGACGCGGTCTCCGTCGGAAGGGGCTCAGCGATCTCTAGGCTCCACAGAATCCAGTCATGGTGAAGATGGGGAACGTCGTGGGTGACAGAGTTGCGCCAGGGCCGGGGGCCGCGATTGCCTCGGAGGTAGCTACCGTAGCGGTTCTTGAGCTTGATCTGGGCGCCGTCGCGGAAGGGTTCCCACTCAAGGGAGGAGTCGAGGTGGGGAGGAAGTGTTAGGCGGACCTTCTTTCCTTTGACGCCAAAGAGATGGGACTCGTCGGTGGCGGTGAGGTAGCGGCCGCACAGGGAGCTTCGTAGGCGGATGGCGTTGGGGGCGTCGTCGACAAGCTCGACCTCCCACAGGGAGGAGAGGCCGGAGCTATCGCGTTTCTGGGAGACGTGCTCCCCGTCATCCTCTGCCGCAAGGTACTTCTCCTGGTAGCTCCGAAGCCGCACCGTCTTCGCCCGGGCGAACGAGTCCATGGGGAATCACATCCAAGCGGAAGAATGTGAGGAGGCAATGCCGATCGCAAACAGCTCAACTCCGACAATGGCGATCGATCGGACGATCCATTCTCGATGGAGAAGGGATGGAACAAGCGTTCGATCGGGCGATCCATCGTCGTCCGTCGAGGTAGTGAAGGAAAAGGGAACGGAACAAGTGTTCGTTCGGAATGCAGCCTATCGAATGTAACGAAATTTGGGAAACTTATATTTTACCCCATATATTAACTAAATTTTCATAATGACCCCTATTATTTTACTACGCTGCACTTTATAATTATTGGTAGAGGCTTTTCTTCTAATAATAAAGGGGTAAAATAAAAATAACATTTCCAATTGACCAATGGAAAGTCAGAATTTTCAGCTTTGTATCTGACCAGTCGAAAGAGAGAATTTCCTGCTCGGTGTCTGACCAAGATTGTAGATCCGAAAGCCAGATCCCTGGCGGTCGATGATAAGAGTAGAAGAGTGAGTCCCTAGCCGAGGTTTCAGAAGAAGGGGAGGGAATGGCGTTGAATGTGGAGGAAGAAGTGGTGCGGCTCAAGGAAGAGATACAACGACTTGGTCAGCCACAGGACGATGGCTCCTACAAGGTAATTTTCTTTCTTGCTTTTTTTTTCCTCTCGTCGAATTTCGATTCTGATTATTGGAATCAATTTGTCTTTGGGCGTCTTCTTTGCCGATTGCCCTTTAACATTGCCTGTGGCTAAAATCTCACGGATCTGGGATTTGCTGTCGTGCTTGTTAATTGGCCGAAAAGACTAGAGCAATTTCAATGTAGATTTTTTTTTTTTAGCAAAATGACATGATTCATCGTTATGCTGCATGCTTTGAAATTACTTTATTCTTGAATATATTGAGGCAATTACTGACATTGGATTTTTCTGCACTATTATGAAAGATATGATTTTTGATATCAGGTTTTAAGGGTTTTTTTTTTTTTGCTGCATTCAATGCTAGATAAGTTTTTGGGGGTTTCTGGGGTACCCTCCGTGATATGGAAGTTGAATTGTTCGGATTGATGATACGGAATAAACACTTTTGTCATTGGTGCTGACCAAGAGGAATACTGAACGAATTCTATCCTATGGTTCGGCCTTGTGGTTGATTGTTTGATTGTTCTTACTGTAAAATTCAAGGCCTGTCTAGTAGGGAAGAGAAGTAAAACTTAAGAGAAACCTGGAATATCAGGGTCATTGTTATCATCACCGATCTGGTATGCTGTGTCATTGTTCGAATCTTCTGTTTGTGATTGCAGAAAAAGATTTTTTTGTATGTTGGATGGAAGCTTTTTGAGGGGAAAACTTGATTGGAATTTTTTTGGGAGAAACTAGTGTGATGATAAGATTGTTTTTGGATAATTGGCAAAAGGGTGAAGAAGGACAAGATGCAAATGGTTTTTGGTCCTTTTCAAGAGGGTCTGGGCTATTTAGGGTTACAAATGAATCAAATGTTTGTGAGCAAGCAGTTTTTTGTTTCTAATTTCCTTAAGGTTAGAATTTTCATTTTTGACCAATAAGGATATCATTAGATTCATGAGAGTGTGATGTAATTGAAATATTTTTTTAAAGTTGAGCTTTGAGTCATCAAAGCGATTTAGGTCAAATTGCTTTGATAAACCTAGGAATGTCAAATGGTTGAGGGTAAGACAAGCAATATGCTGGGTGCTCCCACAAACTGTGATGGGTATAGAGCGGTAAGATCATCAATGTGTTCTTATGCTCTGGCAAAGTGGTTTGATCAAAATGATGATCCAAATAATTCATTTCAACTCAAAAAGAAATTTGTTAAACAAATCAGATAGATCTTTATTTTACAGATTCAATATAGTACCGTTATTCATCTAAAATGATTGAGTTTCAACTTTTAAACAAATTAAAATTGTGACAATTAATGTTAATATTGGCATGTAAAATAGAAAAGGTGAAAGTAAGTGTGTGATTTTAGATAAATGAAACTGCTTTTATTGGGAATTCTCTAACCTTATGGTTGCTAGTAAGGAAATTTGCCTATATATTTTTGGAAAAAAATGATGGGAGAGGATATACGTTTTTGGATAATTGTGGATAGAGGATAGTAGGAAGAGAGTAACAACAACGACCAACCCTTATCCCACTAGGTGGGGTCGACGGCTATATGAATCCTTCTACGCCATTAGACTCTATTCCTTACTATATCATCATTTATATTTGAAAATTATTATCTTGTTCTATTATTGTTAACCAAGTCTTTTTTAATCTTCCTCTTCCTCGTTTGATATGATATTTGTCATAGTGTCACGTTGCCTAACTGAAGCATTTATTGGTCGTCTAAGTATATGTACGTACCATCTTAAACATATCTCCTGGAGTTTTCCCTCAATAGATGCAATCCCGAGTTTCTCTTTAATATTTTTATTTCTTATTTCATATCCACCTTAACATCCTCATTTCTGTGATTTTCATCTTCTGCTTATCTGTTTGCCTCATAGCTCAACATTCAACTTCATATAACACAATTGGTCTAACTGTCATTTTGTAAAATTTTCCAT
>JBAMIB010363958.1:0-10919 GCA_037177415.1 Kaempferia rotunda | reverse complement strand
ACTCGCGCACCAGTGAGCCTCACCTAGTAAAAAACCTCAAAGTTCTTATGTGTTCTTCATGAGCTACCCCGATTTCTTTTAGGTCGTACACTCATTTTACCTTACTTTTGATCAGCACAGAATTTACGCAAAAGGAAAGAACACAACTTAGTCTTCCTTCTTAGCTAGTTATCATGAATACATGAACAAGGACTGAGGACTATTAAGAGGTTTCAAATAAAAATAAGCAGAGCCTATACAAGGCTCAGAGAATAATTTTAAGCTGCCATAAGAAATATAAATACAAACAGAGGGTATTGTACACAAATACTTACAAATGTACTTACAAGAAGTTACAAGCTTTTACAGGGCACTTGAAAGAAGATTGGAAAAAGTTTTGGAGTTGATGTGTTGCAGACGTTGTTATTTTCTGACTTGCTTGCTTGCTTTGTGCTAGGAGGGTTTTCATAGAGGAGAGAGGAAGTTGATGGAAGAGGAGAGGTGGCTGCGGATGAGGGAATCTCGGAGTGGAGGAATCGACTCAAGAAAAGGATAAGGTAAGAAGTGGAGTATGACGTCATGACTGATGTTTCTTGAAGTTATGTCGTCATGGCTGACGTTTCTTGAGGTATGATGTTATGGCTGACGTTTCTTGACATCATAGTTCCATCATGTTGATAAGATTAGATTCTTCTGCCGAACCACTGATAGAGAGTGTAGCTGGTGACAACAATGAGGGAGTTTTTTTGTAGTCTGTGTTTTTCAAACCATGTCAAATTCTTCTTTTAGTAAAATTGGCACATTGTAGCATGTTGAGTGTTATATGCGAAGGGTACAAATCTGAGGCCACAGATTTGAGTATTTTTTTCTTATCAGTTCCTGAGTAGCTTTTAAGTAATCTAAATTTCTTAAAGTTTCTATCAAAATTTGGTTATGTTGTTTTAATTGTGTTTCTACCTTTTGTAGGTGATGCAGAATGTCTTGGAACAGGAGTTTAGTATAAATGCTAAGGCTAAGTAATAGATCAACAAATGAATTGATTTCTGTATGTAAACTATGAGGATAAGTTTTACTTCAGATATAACAAATATGTTTAATATGATCTAAAGTAAATATGGTTCTTGGTTGTAATGCTAAGTCTATATAGTCCAAAGATGGTTCATTCATTTATAGGAAAGAGGGGCTCTGAAACCACTATCAGCTTCAATTTGGTTCGATCCTTCACCTCCAAGATTTCTCACCGCCTAAAGTACACTCTCTTGGGATTTTTTTCGTTGCCAAACATCCGGTCACTTTCACCAACTTGGACTTGTCACTTGCTAGATATCTGATCATCCTTAACCTATTTGGCTTTCCTTTGCCTAACATCCGGTTCTCTCTTAATCTACTAGGACTTTCTCTTACTAAACATCTAGTCACTCATCACCTGGGTTTTTCCTTGCTAGTCATCCAGTCAACTTTTGACCTGACTAGACTTAGTTTACTTCCAAATATCAAATCCTATTTGAATCAACTCTAGGTCAAACTTGATCAGACATAGATATTATAAAATATCAAAATCTTGGAGGATCGCACCAATAATAGTTACAACATTAGACATAGTCTATTTAGTTCATATATTAAGTCAATTCATCCAAGAGCCTAGAATACTTCATTGGGATGCCCTTGGTCAATGAGTATTAATTCCTTCTAATAATAGTTTAGCTTTGAAAGCATTTTGTGATTTAGATGGGAAGACGGTCATGCCACAAGAAGATCAGTTATAGGATACTCCATTTTCTTTGGAGATTCTCTCATATCACGCAAATATAAGAAATAAACTAACGTCTCTAAATCACTAGTGGAGGTTGAATATCGGGCCATGGCTAACACATGTTTAGAGCTAATTTGGTTTCAACCATTTCCTACTTCAAATCCATTTTTAATTGAAGTTCAATTATGCCAGCTTCAACTGTTTTACAGGCCTAAAGAACCAGAGATAATGATTGCGGAGAAGCCATTGCTAGAATCCTGAATCACTACGGGTTTGTTACTGAACAGAGAAAATGGACATAGCAAACAAGAGGATCAATCTTTACAAGGGAAAAAAATTGTGAATAAATAGCGAAAATCACCATGAGAAAAACATTGCCTCAAGTTCGTTCTGGATACATAATGTTGATTCCAAAGATTGTTGAAGGGTTGGTTGAATGACTGATGTGTCAAGTTGCACAAGAGTACTGGAGTTGAAGGCTTCGTTCTCTGACCAGCTCGTGGAGATCATGAACAATCTTGACGACCGCATCCGGACGTGCTAGTTTTAGAGCATTCTCAGACATGGCCCTGAGTTCGTCAGACTTTGAGCCAAACCAGTCGGCAACTATTTTTGCAATCTCCTTTGGAGCCTTTGAGAACTTTCCACATCCATTCTCCACCACATAAGGAACGTTACCAACTTCCTGTGATGAAACATAACATAGATTTAGTTGCTAATGTTATAAATTACGAAGCTTGGCTAGAGGGAAAGATAAAGATGTCAGAGAAACAACACTCTGCTCTAAGAATATTAGGATAGAGTAAAACCCAGTTTCTGTGCTAACCTAAGATGCAAAATGATTTTGGTAAGTTAACAATCAGCCACCCTTGTTTCAATATCCATTGAATAAAATAAGGTGGTGTAACAACCATCAGTGTTAAATGAGAAATTTATTTTCACTTCAGCGAAATTGGTTACTTGAGGTAAAAAAGAGACATTCCATATCAATTCTTGAGGATTCTCCAAGAACCAAATTATTTTCCAGTTTTGTTACAAATAGGAAGATGATACAAATGATCATCCTACTTGATTGCAAGTATAGCAGCTCAGGTATTCAATGCATTGTTCTATCTAAAGAATTCACTCTTCAATTAGAGACCATGGCACAGCATGGGTTGGACACCTGGAATGGGCTGGAACTACATGAAGATTATAGGGGTTGGACCTAATCTCGATTGAGTCATTATTTTGCATGCCAATCTGGTTGCCATAGGGTCATTAAGTAGGACACAATGACTGAAGTAGTTTGGAACACACGCAGTCAGTGTCAATGTGTTTATGAGTTTCCCTATGAGAATTGCAAGAGGAGGTTTATGGTGCCTTTTAACTTGTCTGCACAGAGAGGGAGGTATCATTTGTTCCCAGTACATCACATGCGAGAGAGAGTTTAGAGGTAGTTCTTGTGCTCGTAGAAAACGGCAGGTCAGTTTTGTCCATCAATATAGTCATATAGAATAATAAGAAGACCACGAATCATGGCTTAAAAAGAACCAAAAGAAGGCAAGTCAGCTTACCTGTCCAGCTATATAACCATTCAGAATAATAGGAAGCCCACGGATCATGGCTTCTGCAATAGTACCTGGTCCAGCCTATAAAAAGACAGAACAGTTTATATATTTGCTCCGCGACAGTTAACACCATAAATTCATACAAGTAATTCAAAGAAAATTTTACTTTGGTAATTATGCAATCACAAGCACCCATTGATTCTTCCATCTTTGTGACAAAACCTTTCACCTGAAATTTAAGAAAATGCATGCAAGATATGAGTGAGTTATATCGGACAGGATACAATTGATGATTGAACTTTGTATTGATTCAAATAAACCCGACATGGATAATCAAAAACAGATCATAAGAATCAAATAGTAAAACCACCGGTTCATCAGATACTAGTAAAGTACCTGGACCGGAACTTTCCAATCAACTGACTGTAATTTGTTGACTAACTTCTTGTTTCTGCCACAGATGACAAGAATCTGACCTACAGGTCCTCCAAGATTCTCATTGTACAATATATCACCAAGTGCCCTAGCGGTGTCCTCAATAGGTCCCATTCCTTCTCCTCCTCCCATCAGTAAAACAGCAGGCAAGTTTTCATCCATCCGTAGCTCCCTTCTTAATTCAACCTGTTTAAAAGAGAGGACATTTACGTAAATCAGACAGTTAATTTAAGAGCATGAAGAAAGACCTCTTCGTTTGTGGAATCTGCTAATTTGGAAACAAATTACCTTTGGTCAACTAAATCATACAATTAAATTAAGAGCTTGAAGAGTTTTAGTCACGGTTAGTGGAATCTGGAAACAATGTACCTTTGGTCGTACAGGTTTAACAAAGGAAGGGCGTACAGGAAGGCCATAGACCTTGATCTGTGAAGGCTGTAGTCGAGCTTTTATTGCTCTATTTGCCACTTCAGAAGAAGGGCAATAACATCTTGTTACAAGCCTATGGAACCTAAATAATTTACAACACATTCAGTCAAAGTAATACGATCAATAAAAAACCAAATCTGAAAACATAGTGCATATAAACACAAGTTAACTGGCAATGCCAAGTAATGCAACAAGCCTACCATGTTGGATGGCATGTGCTCAGATCTGTCACAACTGTAGTAAAAATAATTCTGTTCAGTAGACCTTTGGCCTTCAGAATTCGAAGAGGAACGTGTTGCATTAGAGGATGTACACTAATTATAATATCAGGTTGATACTTCATCAAGCCTTTTGCAACTTCTCTGAGCACATAAGCCAAAAAGAACAAATTATAGGCAATCAAATAGGTAAGGCAGCCCAAGATATTGGGTAATTGCTAGTGTAAAAATAACTGAACCAAACAGTTTACAGAAATTAAAATTAAAATTGAAACAAACAGATCAAGATCAGTATTGAAGCAAGAACATATTAAAAACGTACCAGATTTTAACTACAAATAAATTATCACAGGCAAATTGTTTCCAAGTGATGTTGTAGTTCACATAGGAAAGAAAACTTGCAACTTCATTTACATATAAAGTCAGCTTTTGAACAAGCAGTGTAGTCCAAGTGATGTGCTCAGATCTTAACTACATATACAGATATCGATATTTTTATCTAATCCAACAACCAAGTATAGTCTTTGGATTACTAGGATTATATATCCATCTTCAGCTTCGGAAAAATCACATTAACCTATTAAAAAATATCCTAGCGGAGCTCAAGCTTTATCCTAATGAAAATTTAGTAGTACTACAGGGTATACTTTTAAGGTTCAACTTTAGATTTAATTGTGACTCATACAAAAAACTAACCTACTCATTATGAAGCAAATAACAATATTCTGCTGGTATAATAAAATAAACTGATTCATTGTCGAAATTTCTTTTTTCTTTTTCTGTTATTACTTACTTTAAACTACAACTTATTTTATTTATTCTTTCACTATTTTCAGCACACACAAACATTATCCTTTTTTTTGGACCATCACTGACTGAGGCACACAGATCTTCCTAGTGTTTAGTGACAGTGGCTTTGATTGTGCCAAATAATAGAGATAAACAGACTAAAACATTTCTTTGAGAAGATCTTAACTACAAATATAAGTTGATGATTCAATCTGATCCAACATTTCTCACTGACTTACAAGGGTATATTCATCTTCAGTAGTCAAAAACCCACATCAAACTATTATCCTCAGGTTTGTGTGAAATAATCAGAGAGGAGGTCAATAAGTATAATATTTTCAGTTCAATATCTGTAGACAGCAGTAGTTTTATGAGTAAGATGGTATTATTATCTGTATATATTAGTTATCATATTATCTGTATATATTAATTACCATATTATTTGTATATATTAGTTAATATATTTATCAATTAGCCTAATTATAGTTTTCTAAGATAGATTTATAGTTTGTATATAAATATGTCTCACTTTTCAATAAAGGTTATCAATTCTTTTTATCTCAAATAACATGTCATCAGAGCCACTTCGAAATTAGGGATTCAAAATTAGGGTTCCATCTTTGCCTCTTCTACCTCTCAAATATTTTCATCTCAGCGGCAAGTGACTGCCTCTATTGCCGACGTGAACACACCTCCACCAATCGACTGACCATGACCTCCTCGCCGACACTCTTTCCTTCCCTCCTTTGTTCGCACATTAAGTCGGTTGCTGCTCGTTGCCGCCCCTGTTGCTTGCGCCTCCCCTTCCCCGGAGCACAACGCACGAGGCCACTCCTATGCTGACCCACCATAGCACTGGGCGCTGCTCTCCTTCCACGATGTCATTGTGTCAGATTCCGGCCTTCGAGCAACCACCATGTTAGCCCTATCACTTCTCTCCTGATACGCATCATCAAAAGCATCATCGGCGTCACCCAATCTCGACCCCAGATATCCTTGCCACCAGAACCTGTCACCATGATTTCCTCAACGCGAGCAACACCTAAGCACACGTGGGTTTGTGTGTACTTGTTGGTTTGGATCTTCCCTTGGATTCTTCTCTTATTTGACTTCCCTTAGGATAAAGTTTTATAGCTGAAAATAAGCCTTCTATTGTTACAGATGTGGTGCCTGTGATGTCTAAAATACTATATGCTAAATGGTTTGAACTATTTGAATTGGTGAAAGACTGTTCATCTTTATCTACGAAGTATTGACAAAGATAGTCAAAGATTGATCAGCCTCCTCAAGATGATTCGAAGGAGACATGACTTAGAGAGGATGTTTGCTTGTTCCTTCATATTCGGAATTATATTGATAGTGAGGTAATTTGTTTGATCAATCACTGTGAATTTATTAAAGAACTAATGGATTACTTGGCATTTCTGTACTTTGGAAAAGAAAATCTCTACCGCATAAAACACTTTACCCTATGGAAAAACAAAATCGACCTCTAATCAATTATTTTATGGCATTCAAGAAGACATATGAGGAGTTTAATAGGTTGTTGCCCTTTAGCCTGATGTAAAGGTTCAACAACGTCAGTGAGAGCATATGACTATCATGAGCTTCCTCATTAGCCTATCTCCTGACTTTGAATATGCTAAGGCACAAGTTCTCTTTAGTTCTGAGGCCACCTCTTTACAAGATGTATTTAGTCGTGTTTTCTATAGGGAAAGTAGTGCACCCATTCCGCTTAGTGGTACTTTGGTGATAATAATACTAATTATGTGACAGTGCAAATAAAAGAGGTGCTCATTGGACTTTGAAACTCGAACGCCAAATTCGGGTGGTATTATGTGCAACTATTGTCATAGGCCAGGTCATACGAAGTTTGAGTGTAGAAAGCTTCAATATAAAAATAAGAAAAAACACTTAGCCTATATTGCATCCACTCATGATGCCCTATGATAAATTGGTCCTTATTTATGCAGATGTCAAGTTCTCAAAATATCTGAAATCACTCAAGTCTTCATCTCCCTTTGTCACTACTATTTCTGATCAAGGTAAACAAAATGCATGCCTTCTTTCCTCATCCTCCAAATGGGTCATTGATTATGATGTCATGGATCATATGACAAGTAATTCTAGTCTCTTTTCTACTATTCAGTCCAAAGCTAACACTCTTACTTAAGATAATGGGTCTCCATCTTATATTCGTGGGGCTGACACTTTCAATCATACCTCTTTGCTTTCTCTATCCTCTATCTTACATTTACCTAATTTATCCTTAAATTTACACTTCATCAGTCAACTAACTTGTAATCTTAACGGTTGCATCTCATTTTTTTTCCTAATTATTGCTTATTTCAAGATCATTTGACAAAGAAGATTATTGATAAAGGACATGAGTCAAGAGACCTCTACAATTTTGACACACTGCTCCCAAATTCTTTTGTTTGCTCGAGTGTCACTTCTCCTTTCGAGGCTCATTGTAAGTTGGGACATCCATCTCACCCTTTGCTCAAAAAGTTTTTTCCATAATATGGTAAGGTGCCTTCATTAGATTGTAGGTCGCGTTAGTTTGCAAAACATCACCATCTTAGTTTAAGTTATAGAGTAAATAAATGTTCTACTATTCTTTTTGAATTAGTTTATTATGATAGTTGGGGCCCTTGTCTTATTTTGTCTAAACCTGGTTTAGATATTTTGTTACTTTTGTGGATAATTATTCTCGTGCAACTTAGTTATATTTAATGAAAAATTATTCCCTACTTTGCGAAGTGATAATGCCAAGGAATATACATCCAATTTATTCTAATCTTATATGGGTCAAAATGTCATGCTTCATGAAACCTCTTGCATTGATGATAGTCCATCCCAAAATGGTGTGGCTGAATGTAAAAATAAACATCTTCATGAAACTGCACAGGCTCTTTTAATTCAAATGAATGCTCCTAAACCTTTTTGGGTTTATACAATTTCCATAGCATGTTTTCTCATTAACCGCATGTCATCCTCTATTCTTCATATCGATATCCTTTACAAAATCCTTTTTCCAAATAAGTCATTATTTCCTGTTAACCCCTAGGATATTTTGTAGCACTTGTTTTGTTCACGATGTTCGTCCTCATGTCACTAAATTAGATCCCAAGTCTTTGAAGTGCATATCTTCTTTGGTTATTCTCGTCTTTAGAAAGATTATAGGAGTTATTGTCCTAGTATTAACAAATATCTTGTCCTAAATGATGTTACCTTCAAGGAAGACATACCTTATTTCCTGTCCTCACCTATTCTGACTTGTCAAAAGGAGGATAATTTGTTAGTGTATTCTATCACATCCTCCGCATCCGTCCCGGCACTGACTCCTATCAAGCCTCCTATTATTCAAGTTATGCATAAGTAATGTTAGTGCACTTATCCTACTTCTTTTATTTCTTATAATGACTTAGTCGCCTTCCTCTTGTTCTTGTATTGCTTCACTTGACTCTATCACTTTTCCTAAAAATGTCCGTGTTGCCATATCTCATCCTGGTTGGAAAGATACAATGATAGAGGAGATGAATGTTTTAGGTGGCAATGACACTTAGACTTGGTCGATCTACCTTCGGGGAAACAGGCCATTGGATGCAAGTGAGTATTCACAGTTAAAGTCAATCTAGATGGGTAAAAGTCTATCCTGTCACTAAGGGCTATGCTAAAACCTATGGTGTGGATTATTTTGACAATTTTTTTCTATTGCAAAGTTGACATATGTTCGATTGTTTATTTCAATGGCAACTACTAATCATTGGTCTTTACATCAACTTGATTTTAAGAATGTTTTTCCTTAGGGTGAGTTTGTCGCCATTGAAAATCTTTGTATAGTTTGAAACAGAGTTCTCGTGCTTAGTTTGGAAAATTTAGTCAGGTTGTTGAAAAATTTAATATGATGAAAAGCAAGTTTAACCATTCTATGTTCTACAAGCAATCAGGAGCTGGTATCATTCTGTTAGTTGTGTATGCCGATGATATTTTTATTACTAGATGTGATAATATGAGAATCTCATCTCTTAAATCTTTCATTCATACTCAGTTTCACACGAAAGACTTAGGGGTGCTAAAGTATTTCTTAGGTGTTGAAGTTACGATGAATATAAAATATATATTTCTATCTAAGAGAAAATATGTCCTCGACCTATTAATTGAGATAGAAAAATTGGAGGTAAAGCCTTGTAGCGCTCGAGAACATGCACCTTACAGGAGATGGCGAACTGTATAAACATCCTGAGAGATATCGAAGATTAGTTAGGGAGTTGAATTACCTTATTGTAACTCATCCATATATTGCTTGCATATTCGATCACGCAGTTTATGCCATGTCCAACAGTTCATCATTGGGTAGTGTCAAAGCAGAGTTTGTGTTACTTGAAAAAGCATCGGACGGGGTATTGTATATGCAAATCATGGACACACTTAAATGTTTTTAAGATGCAGATTGGACAGGTTCCAAAATGGATAGAAGATCTACTTCAGTATCTTTATTGGATGAAATTTAGTCTCATAGATAGAAGAGTAAGAAGCAAAACATTGTGTTACGATCCCGAACAAGTTATAATATAGGGCTATGACACATTCTATGTGAGATAAAATGGATATATCAACTCTTGACTGAAGCAACTTAGAATTTCAATATCAGCAAAACTATGGTGTGATAATCAAGTTGCTCTTCATATTGCATCGAATCCGGTGTTTCATGAGCGAACTAAGCACATTGAAATTGATTGTCATTTTGTTCGTGAGAAAATTTAACAAAGCTTGATTTCTACAGAATATGTGGAGACTGGAGAACAATTAGGGAACATCTTCACAAAAACTTTAAATGGAGTTTAGGTTGATTATCTTTGTAACTAGTTGGGTATGATCTCCACTTAAGGGAGAGTATTATCTGTATATATTAATTACCATATTATCTGTATATATTAGTTAATATTGATGGTCCTGTGCGGCCGACAGGGGGGTGAATTGCTCTACGATACAAAATTGTTTTCTCGATCTTCAAGACTTTAATAGACACACTTAAAATAAAAATAGAATGCAATAAGAAAAGGTACGAGACAGCGGATTTACTTGGTTGGCAACCAGAGGATTGCTACTCCAAGAAAGAAGAAGCACAACTATCAGAATCTCCTTCTCGAATGAAACGTCGGAGGCAGAGAAGCCTCGTACACGGAAGTTAAGCTCAGAAAACTCTTATAGCTCGAATCACAGATCGTACAAAAGTGTGTTGTGTCTCAAAGAGCTGAACTAAGGCCCTATTTATAATCTCTGGTCGAACTGCTGACGTGGCAATTCCGGGCGCTCGGACCACGTCAACAATTCCACGCGCCCGGACCTAGTCTGGGCGCCCCCAAGTTGATGTCGTTATCCACAACGGTAACAACTCTTCAACGACCACTGAATAATAATTTATCTATTTCCGAGAGCCCGGAGTGCGCTGAGCTGGCACTCCGGCAACAACTACGCAAGGCGGACCACCCAGGGTGCCTGGGTGGTCCGAGCGCCCGGACCAGGTTCGGACGCCCCAAACCCGCTAAAGTTAACTTCGTGTTGACTTCAGTTCCGGTCGCTTTTGATCGCTTTGGTAATCTCGGACACCCAGAATACTACTCACCTGAAACTATTTTCCGTCCTTCTCAAGTGGACTTCCTCCCCGGCTTCTCGTCCCTCGGGTCGCCGCGCACGTCTTTCTTGCTCCGCCGGAGTACTCTGCCGCAGCTTCTCGTCCCTATGATGCACCGAGCCCGT
>JBAMIB010363425.1:0-10921 GCA_037177415.1 Kaempferia rotunda | reverse complement strand
GTATATATTTGGTAATGAGAATTGTAATGCGTTTGATTGAGGGGGGAATGAATTTAGCAATAACCGAGGGGGTGTGGGTTATGAAATTGAGGGTATAATATCCATACATTGATTATGATTCCCGTCTACCAAACAACAAGAATGGGAATGAAACAGATTTCATTCTCATTCCAGCCTTCTAAACCCGCCTACCAAGCATCCCCTAAATAAACAAGATTGAGAGGACGCTTGATATATATTTGATAATGAGAATGATAATGAATTTGATTGAGGGGGGAGTGAGTTTAACTATAACCTAGGGGTATAAGTTATGAAATTAGGGGTATAAAACTCATACATTTATTCTGATTCCCTTCTACCAAGAATCAAGAATGAGAATGAAATAGATTTTATTCTCATTTCAGCCTCCTAAACTCGCCTACCAAGCACCCCTGAATAGCTCGTTAACACATATGTATTCAACTCGTTAATGTCCGTGAACAGCATTCGTGAACCATATTTATTAATAAAATTTTTATCAACATACTCAATAAATAAATAAAATAAAATAAACAAATAAGTTTGAATTATCAAGCTCAATAACCAATCAAACAAATAAAAGTTTCAAACAATCAAACAAGCTTAAATTAAAAATTCGATAACATCTAAACGAACCAAGTTCAAGCTAAGCTTGAATTGAGAACTTGAAAACTTTTAAATGAACCAAGCTCAAGCTCATAAAAAATAAACTAAGTCAAGCTTGAACAATTATTTCAAAGATTTAGTTCATTTAAACTCGGTCCGGCTATGCTCGATTATCTTATCAAATAAATTTAAACACCCAAAGCTCCGCTCGGCTCAACTCATTTACGACCCTAAAAGAGAGTCACTCCTGAGCAAAATTTCATTTATCAAATTTACAAAATTCAGTTCGGTTCCTTCACAATTTTAGTTTTTCTTAAAAAAAATGGTTATCCCATATTCGATAAAACAAATTAAATTCAAATAAAAAGTTTATGATTAAATTACTAAATAAGTGAGCATTCCATCTTAATTGATCAGTAAATCTCTCATAATATCATTATCGTTAAAAAAATATAGTTACTTCAATTTTTAACTGATTGGCTGATATTTTATAATTCTATTTGTTTAATTTTTATTAAAAAATTCAGTCAGTTTGAAAATTTTTTTATTTGTATTAGTTCAGTTCAACTCGATTAGGATCGATTTTACGTAATACTTACTGACATTTGATTCCATTGTGAAGTATACATAAAGAAGATAAATCACGAATGACTATTAATTATTAGTGTAAATAAATAAGAAGAGATGTATATATTCGAACTCACTAATTTTCGACATTTAAATCTTATAGGATAATTTTATTATTTTTTATGTTTTAACCCTCACAAGGACATGAAGCGCCTCCGCCTCTTGTGGTATAAATCGGTCGTTTCATCTTTTACCGCCCTTACTTAATGACAGATGTGATCTGTGCCGTAAGGTACAAGGAAAGTCCGAATCTCAAAGCGCAACGCAACATCAGATCGCACGAATCATGAAGCGTAGATACGCGCATCCTGTTGCATCTCTCTCGATCTCTTTCCTCTCTCCTCCAATCCATCGCTGCCTACTGCCTCGATCCTTTTGCCTCCGTTGCTGTTCCCTCTTGACGCAACTGCTTCCTGATCCAATTAATGATTTTTATTTTTTTATTTTTAGTTTTATCCTTGCAACAAATTCCACTCTTTCCGCCATATAATTCAAGAAAAAACAGTTTAAAAAAACAAATAGCAAAAAAGAGGGTCAATAAGGGGAAGCCGCCTTTGCTGCTGCCAAGTTTCAATTTTGCGCAGTCTAAAACCCTCGCCGGAGCCAAGATTCCGGCGACCTGCAACTCTACGCGAGCATGGATTGGCTCTCTTCAGGTCGGTGCCGACAAATTTGCCTTTGTTTTCCTTCCACATCAATTGCATGTTCATTAACAAACAAAAATTTTTTTTTTTTTTGGTGGCATTGGACCTACTGCGCTCGCGTCCGAGCAGCGGCAGCAGGCGTGCGTCCGAGCCGCAGTTGCGTCCCCCTCATTGCACTAATTTGGAGGAGTGACAGAATCTTGGGATGGCAGAGATAAGGGGGGTTTCCAGGTTCCTGCTACCAATTTCTGCCTCGCTCATAGAAATACTGTTTTCTGAGGGGAGACAAGCTAATCCATACGACTTATTTTGCTAAAATAAGATGTTTTGAACCTTCATAAGAGTGTGTCGTCGAAACAGTTGGGGTTCTCTGGACTTTGGAACCAAATAGAAAGTCTATATTTTTCAACCCAAATACCGGTTCAGTAGGTGTCACTGAAACTTCTCATGAGCTGGTTCTGTTGGTATGTTCGTGTAGTTTCAACAATCACTTATAAGTGATGTAGACATTCTGGTTCAACAAGTTCTACTTGGCTTTTTGAAGTTAGTAAATTTGCTATGATCAATTTGCAGGACAACATAAGTCCTGATTCCCAGCATATCATTGTATCCACAGACAATGGTGTCTGCTAGTTGGAGTCTAGTATACTAAAGAAAACGTGTCTTTGTAATTTCTTTAGGTGCATCAAGGTGTGACATATTTTACTTCTCCAATCACTATCTGTTCAAATGTTAGGATTAGTATCTCAATCTCTAGAAGGTTCTGGTTTTGTTTAGCCATAGCACATTTCTCTTCCAGATGCTCGAAGTAAAAGTGTTACACCAACATGGATGGTAGTCCTTGTGATATTTTGTCCTAAAGTGGGATTGATGTTATTTGCTATACACTAACAAACCCACCATTTTTCATCTGCAAGTGAATGCATGGGCGACGGATCCTACCATGGAGAAGTGTTGATGAATTCTGATTCCTATCTGGTTGAATTGTTGCCAAAAGAAATTAAATTTAGTTGATTTGAATATTACTAGCAATATAGCTTCATACAACTCAATAGGCTCAATGGAGGGATAAAACCCATAAAGCTGAGTCCAAATAGCTATGATAAGCATGGTTTAATGACATTGATGATGATGATCTGGTTAATTTGTTGCATACTAAATATTTAAAACCTGGATCAGAGTTAAAAGATGTTGATGAGATGGTTGTACTGTGATCAAAAGGCTCAGGTTTTCTTTACAAGTTCTTTCATTTTTGGTTTGGTTTGATAACAATATTAATTGTATTATATCAAATCTAATGCTGAGGGAGAGCATGTCCTGCCACTACTTGTCCAATGAAATAATTGACTCATAACTTACTTGGCCTAACCATGTGTTTAAGTCCATATTAATAATGTCCCACTCATCAAAGAATATTAATCTTTTTTATTAAACCGCAACTCATTATGTGGAACTATAGAAGAGTCACAATTCCCTCCACTTAAGGCGTCATATCCAATAAAGACTCAAAGTCCAACTCGTACTCTAATAACCTAGAATTATTCCTAATCGGTGGTATGTGAGGCCAATGGTGGCTCTACCATGACATGGATAGCCCTTTGCAAACATGTCATCATTCCTAGAATTACAGTCAATCAAATATCAATTTGTCATGGTCTAGCCAAATGAGAAAATTAACTTATTAACTTGTGAGGCTTACAGAATAATCTACGCTATTTAATCCCAAACCAATATGAGCTTACTCATCTAATCTTATAAATCCTCTCCATCAACTCAAAACTCACCCACTAGGGCAAAACTTGTGGCATATGTTGCCACAATGCTACAATATCAAGTGTCTGTTGATTTTGTGCACCAAAGGCACTTAGCTAAAAGGTTGCATGCCATGTTCTGCTTACATGATTCAATTTCCTTTGTTTGATAGAATTTGTGATGTTTACACCTTTAACAGCAATATATTGCATCATCTAATTTGCCACAAACACAATTTACTCTTTGGGACCCATTGTTAGGAATATCCACAACTTAAATATATGATGTGCAACAATTATACCATAAATGATTTTATGAGTCTCAACAAAATGGTGACAGAGTTCGAGTAAATTCAATTGTCTAGAAGGAAAAAGAAATTAGAACTTTGAGTCATCAGGCCTCAATGAATCAGCATATATGTTTCCTTCTTCTCCTCCTCATCATGTCTATCTCAATTATTAGGGTAGGCTACATGGATATTATTCCTCCAACAAATCCTATGCAAGATCCTATCACTTCTAATATCCAAAAGAATTAATTTTTTTTTAAATTTTATCAAGCATCTCTTTGTCATAAAACCTCACAATCTAATTAATCAATTTGTCTAATTGTACAATCTACTAATCGTCTTTCAACATCTCCATGACATTTCAACTTATTTTCTCTTATTTTATTATTTATTTGAGTTTCTTCTGATTGCTCTCAGTTAATGATGTGTTTTGTTTAATTTTTCTAAGTTTGCTTGACATCCATCTTAACATTTTTATCTCTACAGCATTATTCATTAATGAGTTGTCTCCTGGCAACCCATTAATCTGAAACATAAATCATGTGTCTTTCCTAAATTACACCGTGTGATGGAAATTATGTATGCAATATAGAAGTATTATATATGATATAATGAATAGTCATCATATTGCTTTGACATGTGCTTCTACATTTGACACCACTTTTAGTCATATTCACCTGTACATGCACACTTGTATCTTTTCCATGTTTAATGAACTGAGTGGATGCATGCATGGATATGCTAATGTTGAGTCTATTCAAGAGCAGCTCTCAATGTCAATTGGACCATTTTTAGTGGTCTTTAAATTTATTGCTATAAATTTGGTTCAAGTTTTTTTAATAAAGCTATCATGCAACCTCTATCTTCACTTCTACATGTGACATGTGAAGATGAACATCTAATTGACATCTATAAATTGTGTGCAGATTGTTATATAGTCAATCTTTCATGTGCAATTATATTCTTAATCATGTACCCTGATCATCGGATTTATGGTCATTCCTTTTGTTGAAAATTAGCGTTTTTGGCATGCAGTCACTGTCCATAATCTGATTCCTTTCACATACGGGCCATATTGAACAACTAAAGGCAAGTATGGTAATTATCAATTGCTTGTCATTTTTTCGAGGTACATCGAACCCGACATCTGTTATACGCAAATCTCAAAGTATTTGAAAGGTTAGATTGAAAGAAAACTAGTTGGATCCGAACTGTCTAAAAGGCACCAGTCTCTAGGCATTCCTTTGGCAACATCTCCAGGGTGAATGTATCATATCAAATTCTATCGCCTCTATATCTGTTTCCGCCAAAACCATTGAATTAGGGCAAAAGAAAAAAAAAGAAAGAAAAATAGTTGTTCTGGTTTTCTGCGCCGCCCTGCTGTAAGTGTGCATGATCTGGAAATCAAACCCATCAAGTCTTTGCGTGTCATCCTTCCTCCTATTGGTATTTTGATCTAACATCCTTGAGTTCATTTGCTATTACCTCCTTATTTTTCTTTCATATTATGTCATTTTTCCAACTCCAAGGTTTGAAGGGTTGAGAAAGTTCCTTTTTTGTTTTTATAATTTCTAAGCTTAGTGTGGTATAGTTTCATCACCTCCCCACTAGTACTAAGTATATAATTGTGTTTTCAGCTATGACATAAATCCTTTGGTTTTTCAGGAAAAAAATTAAAAATTTAATCAATTTTCTTGTTTGGATCCATATCATGAAGTGTCTACTCTGAATATGCATATGGTTGGAAGACGGCGGAACTTTAAGAGTATCTTAGATCAGATTCATCTAACAAAGGATCACTTATATACTTAATAAATTACAATATATGGTTGAAAGGGGCGGGGAGGTGAGCTACAAAATATCTCAAGTATTTGTTCGAGAGAACAAATATAAAGAGAAAGGACCTGTTAGGGATTAAAACTTGATGGTCTTTTTGCCATATAATGCAGGTATAGATAATGAATACAAATATGGTTCCTCAAGTCAATACTAATTGCTTGATCCCTACAGCAATTAATTCCTAAAACACAATGATCAATATCAGCATTGCTTTGTTATGTATTCATCAGTAGGCTTACAGTCTCTATATTAGTTCCTATCCATTATCTTTCTTTTCATATTTAGAAAATATAAGTATGTATAGGATATGGTTATGTTCATTACTTAAACCTTGATTCTCAATATCACTTAAGCCATTTCATTTATGAAGGTCGCTAACTTAATAAATAGATTGGCTATTGTTTGAGAATGTATTTGTTATGCACTAATATATAGGGTCCTGTATTTAGTGATTAAGGTGCAAAACTTGATACGTGTCTCTATATTGTAGATATAATCTTGTTCAACACATCCACTAATCTGGTCAAATGATACATATGATCTATGGTCATGATTATTTAGAAGAAAGTACTGATGTTGCTATTCATTCACTGCCCAGAATCTTTTTCCTTTTTTCATGTGTACATCTTGTATAAAATATATGGTAATAATTAATTGTTTACTATTATCTTGAGGCATATCTTATTTTGACATCTATGACACTATTTTCAAAGTCCTTTTAGGATCTAGATATAAAAGTTGACTGGGAGGATCATAACTGCAAAGGTTCACAAGTCCTGCGCACCCCTTGGCAATATTCTCAGGGTGACCGATAAAAGCATTTACTCCTTACTCTCCATTCAAATTTTGCAGAGATTGGAAGACCATACTCAACGCTTCCTATTTCATCCTCCTATTATCTGTAATACAATTTGTCTTTCTGAAGACGCGGCCATTTCCTTGTTCTTTACTTTGATATATGGTAGTTGGTTTATAGTGGTATAATGTGGGGTGCCCGATGGAGTTAACTGCAAAATATATCTTGTTTTGGTTCCCTTTAATACTTTCCCCTAAAATAAGTAATGATGTGCCACTCAATTTATGATTGACGGATAAACTGAGTGTTGGTATGAAGATTATGTGATTGTATATAGTAAAAAAAATGTCGAACTAGGTAACACCGAACTTGGGATGAGTGATTGTACATAGTAGAATATACATAATGTGGTTTTTGTAGATGTTTTTTACTCCCTTATTCATGCATCTTGTGTTCCTAAGCACCACAAAAGTTGTTTTTTCTAGATTCGCATATGGTAGTGATCAAGTGAAGTATTCTGATGGAGGCATGGGGCTTTGTTGTTTAGGTCCCTTTGTTGTGGGTTTTCAGTGTTTGTACCGATATGCCATATATATATAGCTTGTGGATTTTGATTTATGAAGAATCATCATCCCAACTTGTCTCCATTTTCGCATGTGAAGTGCAGTTCCTGTTTACCTATATTTGCACAATTTCTGTGTCACTTCTTCGGTTTCTGGCCACAGGAGGATATTTTTGGTTTATTTGACTGGAATTTTGATATTCTTAGTATCAGGTGGTGCAAGGAATTTTTGATAGCAAATATGAGTACCAGTACTGGCCAAACGATCGAGGAGCATGGAACTCCTATTGACGCAGAGAAGAAGAGAGTACAATGCAAATACTGTTTGAAGGAGGTTAATGGCTTTAACCGTCTAAAGCATCACCTTGCTGCTGTTGGGAATGATGTGACTGCATGCTCCGAAGTTCCAGCTGAAGTCAAAGCAAGGATGAAAGACCTTTTACTTGAGAAACGGAAAGAGAGGTTTATGAAGGAAGTTGGGAGAATAGAACATCCCGAGCTTCCTTTGAAGAGGAACTTTTCTCCATCTAGCGAACACAGACACTGCCGAACAAAATTAACTACTCTGACTGATTCAGGTGAGGGCAGCATAGAAACAGGGAATATTGTCCGGGGGAGCTCCAAATTAAAAATACCTTTCCCTCAACAACCCCCAAAGGCGATGAATAATTTGGATTTCCAAATAACTGATACTATAAATGGGAGCCACACCTCTATACCTGCTATACAGAACATTCAGCCGGTCATCAAAGAAGAAGCAAAGGATGAAATAACATTGCATGCAGTAAGATGTATTGGCAGGTTTTTCTTCGATGCTGGAATTGACACAACCAACATCAATTTACCTTCATTTCAAGCAATGATTGATGCTGTTATTGGCTGTGGTTCTGGTTACAGAGCTCCGGGTTTAGATGAACTGAAGGGAATGATCCTCCATCACGAGCTAAAAGAAGTTGTTGAGCACGTAGAGCATGTGAAGCAATCATGGCGACGAACTGGGTGTAGCATTTTGCTTGATGGTTGGACAAATCAAAGGGGCAGAAGCTTTGTTAGTTTTCTTGTGAGCTGCCCTGCAGGTACCATCTTTTTGAAATCTGTTGATGCGTCTGATGCCTTCAAAGATGTAGATGCATTGTCCTCCATGATTTCTGATGTCATCGAGGAAGTAGGGGTGGAGAATGTAGTGCAAGTGGTTGCCCATGAGAGCTCAGACTTGATTGAGGAAGCTGGGAAGAGAATCATGGAGAGGTACAGATCAATATTTTGGACATTATGCACTGAATATTGTATAAATATGATACTGCAAAAGATCCAAATGTTAGACAGTGTTAAGAAAGTGTTGGATGATGCTAAGGCTATTTCAAGATTTATCCACAGTAATCCACTTACTCTATCTCATTTGAGAACGTATATTGGAGCTCATAGTCTCATCAGAATGTCCAACTTGAAATCTGTGATTCCGTTCATCACTTTGAAAAACATGTTATCTAACAGAGAGATTTTGGTCAGCCTGTTCAACTCTCCAGATTGGAATGCCTCCGATCTGGCTTCCAAGTGGAGAGGAAAATGCATATCTAAGATGGTGAAAGATTCTTCATTTTGGGCTGCTGCAGTTGAAGTTTTGAAGGTCACAACTCCACTACTGGGTATTTTGGATGAGATTAGCAGGAAAGATACATCTCAAATGGGAGTCTTGTACAATTCCCTCGATTGTGCGAAAGAAGAAATCAAAGAGAACTTGGGGGGTGAAGAAGCAAGATATAGTCTTTATTGGGCTCTGGTAGACGATGTATGGAACAACTATCTCCATAGCCCCCTTCAT
The DNA here is from genome assembly GCA_037177415.1 of Kaempferia rotunda. Taxonomy (NCBI): domain Eukaryota; kingdom Viridiplantae; phylum Streptophyta; class Magnoliopsida; order Zingiberales; family Zingiberaceae; genus Kaempferia; species Kaempferia rotunda. Next base: position 1,966 of record JBAMIB010363425.1, on the reverse strand, counting down.
TCTGCTGGATACTATCTCAACCCAATTCTCTTTTACTCGAGTGATTTCTATCTTGATGCTGAGGTCACTACCGGTGTAGTTTACTGCATGGTGAAAATGTCTAAGGACCCGGAGGATCAAGAGCAGATGGTTATACAGCTCGATAAGTATAGGCAAGCTGAAGGTGAATTTTCTGGCGAGGAAGCAGTTGATGGAAGGGAAAAAGTTTCACCAGGTAGCTTGCATATATACCTTCAAAGTTCAAACCATAGTTTTTTCCCCATCTATTGTCATAACTTGTAGATACTCCATGACTTCAATGAACATTTTAGGAAAGCCACTTGCGATCGTTTGCACAGACACTTGACTGAGAATATAATGCTATGATAGGTATTAACAGAATATTTAGATCAGTTAATATGATATGACTAACTAGATTGTCTGAACGAAGAAAGTGTGCTACCCATGAATGGTCTATTGGTTGATTTGATTGCAATTGTTACCTTTGTTTAGCTAGAAGTGAATGCTATCATAGTTATCGGGTACACTCATCGTTGTATCTGGCATCTTCCTATGTTTCACATGTTATAACAACACTGTGTTGGGAGGAGTTTAACCTTATTGCTCTCGCCTCAAACGTGAATTGTTAGAACATCTAGTTATTAGTCATTGACATTATGCTGGTTACTCATTAGCTTTCATTTTCGATTCAAAATTTACAGATGTGTGGTGGTCAGCTCATGGAGGACATTGTGCTGAACTCCAAAGAATTGCCGTCAAGATTCTGAGCCAGACTTGCAGTGGAGCCTCAAGATACATGCTGAAGAAAGCCATATCGGAGAAGTTGCACATGGAGGTAAGGGATGTTACAGAACAACAAAGGTTTCGCGACCTCGAGTTTGTGCACTACAATCGCCGCCTATGGCACCCACCGCCGACCTCCCCCGAGCTCGAGTTTTACCCAGCTGATGAAACCGTTAGTGAGTGGATTGTAGATAACAACTGATGGTTGTGTTAAACTGGAGATAATCTTTATAACATGGTAGTGGGAATAGTATTAGTCAGCACCTCTAGCTTCATTTCATTCCTTCTTCTTGTGTGCAAAAAGTTTACTACTTATCTCTCGAGTCGTATGGTATGAGGTATGGCTGTGATTCATTGGTGTCCGTGGCACAACAACTGTACAAAAGAGTAAAATGCAGTGTCATCCTTAGAGAATTTGGCGAAAAAGAGTGATGATTATGAGCTCAGATCATGGAGTCGGAAGAAGGCAATGTGGCAAAGAAGAGGATGATAATGCGAAAGATGAAAACAGAGTAATCAACTGTCTCTCCTCGGCGCTAACAAGCAGAGGCATCCAAATCCTCTTAAAGGGTTTTCATGGTTAATGGGAAAATATGGATGAGGGTTAAGTGGTTAAGGATTTTAATTGATAAAAAGTTTCATCTCGTGTGAATAGGAAAAATATGAAGCATGTGTAGATTTGGGTTGGTCCTTGGCACCCACGGGTGGATCCGTCAAAAACACATCATTTGGCTCTGGAAAACTTTCATGTACAGAGCTGATGAGAAACTTTTATAGAGCTGGATCGGTCATCTCCAAGACGGATCAATTCAAAGAGTTGGATACCTTGAATATTAAAAAAAAAGTAATTGACAAAAAAAAAATCACAACTTTTACAAATAAAAAATACATATATCGTCATAAATTCATAAACTAATTTTGAATATTTTTTTCTTCTCAACTCCCATGCCAATTCCTGAGCCCGCTAATTTTGAAATCCATAATCTACTTGATTGCTCCTCAAGAACAGTAGTAAGTTCCCTCAAGGCTAGTGTGGTACGATCGGCCATGCTATGGATTGGAGTGTTGGGCTGTGAACATAAGTTGAAGTGTTAGACGAGAAAGCAACACATACAAAAAAAAAATTTGTTAATAAATGTGAGAGTGATAAGATGGATGTATAGAATTACTAGACTGAAATTTG
>JBAMIB010363318.1:0-10921 GCA_037177415.1 Kaempferia rotunda | reverse complement strand
CGTTATTTTCTAGAAAATGCGCGTTTTTCAGAAAATGAAAATAGAAAATATTCAACCCAAACGCCCCCTTATATTTCCTCTAATTAGAGTTTTCTAATTAGTGTTGTTGCACTGTTGAAAATTTAAACGAAGATGGAAATCAGTAAGATCCAAACTTACCGCAATCACAGTGCAGGAAAACTCAACGCCAAGCAGTCGCTTAGCAATCATAGAAGAAGAGTAGGAGCTTACAACAGATCTGAATCAACCGTGAGAGCAACAATCTTGGAGCAGTTGTAGCAGTTGCGAAAGATCAAAAGAGGGATTGGTGGCAGAGTCGACAGGTGAGGAGGAAGAAGAGTCCATGTGTGAGAAGGAGTCGACGGAGGAGGAGGAAGAGGAGTTCGCGGGTGAGAAGGAGTCGACAGGTGAGGAGGAGGAAGAAATCGGCGCAGCGGAGTTGACAGGTGAGGAGGAAGAAATCACGATTCGGCGGAAGAGAAAAAGGAAGGGCTAGGGATATTTACGTGATTTTGTGATTTCCTTGTATTTATTTTTCCTTCGTCTTTCCGTCTGATTTGGACGAGATAAATTTTCATCGAAAATTTATCCGCCGAAGGAATACAATTTCCATCCGCTTTAAATTTTTAATCAAGTAAATAAAAAAAAACTTTCCGCAACAGAAAGTTTTCTTTGATTTTAGTTTCCTTACCTCCAAGTAAACAGAGGCTTGTTTCAATGATTAAGAGAAGAAACCATCACTATTGTGAGTGTGAGAGATATAAATGCTAATTGCAAAGGTTTTAAATAAAATGCAAAATGGGCCAAAGATTAAGATAATTATCTTATGTAACTTAGTCTAAATCAAACAGAAAAAGAGGAAGAAACCAAAGATATGCACTCAACCATTTGGCAAAGATGAATATGGGATAGAGATTATGGTACTTAGCATATTAAATACTTAAGTTAACCACATTAGATGTCACATAAAAGTGTACAAGTATTTTTAATACATATGCATTATGTGGAGAAAAAACATGAAAAATTGTCCTAGATTGTGGGGTTGCATACATATTGTTTCCATGTAGGCTATTGCTAGGATCCTACTCACACCAAATTCTTACTTGAGTTTTTACAAAGTTGCATGGGTAGACGAAACATTATGATTTTGGTGTTGCATTGCTGCACTAAATCAAACCTTATAAAATGACTGCAGAGTATGGTGCATTATGAAACTGGTAGGTGTCTTTCATTTGTCCTGCCGTGGGATTATTTAATTGCCAATAAATACTCTACAAAGAGAGACTAACTATGTTTGCCTTTCTGGAGTCCAAAAATTACATATTTTTATTCCACATTCATCAGTTGAGCTTCACCTGTAGTTGCCTGTCTCACCACTACTGTTATTTTGCATACTTGGTTGTCAAATTAATTTACTTTGCAAGTGGATCAGGCGAGTTAAAATTTTTCTATTTTGTTTCCAGGATGCTGGAGTTCATGCATTATCCAATGTTTGCCATGTTGATGTTGAGCGAATAAGTAAAAGGAAGCCTGGAGAAGTGGTATGTGATTTACAGAGTTATTTAAGTACTAGAAATGGACAATTTATCTGTTTTTAGTCGAATCTAGTCATTTTAAAGGAAACTTTGTTCGGTGATCTTTACTCTCTAGTATAATTGTCCTTTTCCGTTTGTTTTTTTGATATCGGATCCATCATTTTTCTGTTGTTACTATTTTTTCGTGTGTGCTTATATGGCACATGTCTATCTATATTTGCCTTGTTTTACTAAGGTATAAAATTGATATTTCATGTGCATACTTTGCATTTTGCAGTTACCACCGCATGAACCATCTGTTGTAAGGCGTGCCATGAACCACTTTTTACAGGTTTGACTGTTTTCTACGTCAGAAAAATCATATTTGTACCTGTTGTAATAGGCTTTAATTTCTCATACCTTTTGCATGTTCTCATGGGCTTTTGTGTGCAAAAGATAAATAATACATCTAACATTTTCACATTTTGAGCTGGTGTTTACTTTGATGTTATGCTCCTGAGAACTAATCTGGATTCATATTTCTTTAATTTCTTGCAATTTATTAGTGTTAATACTTTGATAATTGAAATAATCATAGATGTTTATCTTTGATCTTTGACAGAAATGTGAAGGCGACATATCAATAGTTGATGTTCGATGTGTTCCATCAGATTTTCATGCTAGATTCAAGGCCTTAGAGAGGACGTAGGTAGCAGAAAATATCTTCAATGTGAAGTTCCATATGTGCTTCTCATCATTTATTTTATTATAGTTACTGATTTCAGAACTTGAGATGACTAGTGATAAATTAACATTTCTAAGCAAAAATTTTGTTTATGACGTCAAAAGGGCTCGTATGTGCAGTTGATTCATTTGAATATTCTCATGCTTCATGATGATAAAAACCTTATGCTCGTGCTTAATTTATGAACACATTGTTTGCTAGTTGCTTCAATCTCAAGTAGCACACATGATGCACAATCAAACAACCTGCTATCTATATTTTCAATTTGTCAAAAACTAGCTCATTGTTTTGCTTATACTCCTCTAATGTTGTAAAGTCCTTGATATTGCGTTTTATGTAGTTGCACCTTTGCTAGTCCTATCTGTTCCTGCAACAAGTATAGAATGGAAAATGTGTTCGCTGCTAAAGTCAAAGTATTAAAACATTAATTGTATTAAACTTTATGATTTCTAGTTTCTGTTGGCTGTTGATATCATGACCTCAGCCCAATTTCTTTTACTACTGATTGTCAATGCCACGAAGAATAATCACAATGATAACTTATCATACAAAATAAAATATAAGTGATTCCCAAAGTTCTGTAGGAATTTTTCAGATTCTATTACTCACTGTTTTGGTTAATGAAATTTGTTGTTGCTCTCTCTGTCTATTCCCTTCTCCTTGTATGCCTGCATCAGTAGAGCTCCTTATTTTTCTTCCTGGATATGTGTGTCTTCTGTTGCATATCTGACGCATGCATTAGTAATTTGGCATATCAGTGGCCAATCTTTGCTTGTAGCTGTTTCTTTGTTGGCTGATAACTATTACCACAGATTCCAGTTCCTGAAAATGTCTTCCAATATATAAGTAAAGTTTAAATCTTTCTTTGATATTTTCCTCCCTGTTCAGATTGCTGGACAGTAGATTTCCTTAGTTTGTGTTCCTTAAGGTTGACTACATCTACATGCTTTCTGCACAGTTAATTTATCCGTGCAATGGCATGGTATGCTATCTCATTCACTGTTGCAATATTTGATATATAGTTCCTTGCAAGACTATGAGTGCAACTTTTTTTAGGCCTCATTTTGTGTATGTTGATATGTAGACTGAATTCTACCTTAAGACACACAATTCTTTGTAGATACTATTACCGGTTGTTCTCAGGGCCAGAGCCATTCTCAACTTTTGAGAAAGACCGTGCTTGGCATATATCTGAGGACTTGGATATTCTTGCTATGAAGGTTGATTTCATTGCTACATCTAAACTTAAATCCACTAGTACCTTTTTCTCTAATAACTGTTATCCGTGCAGAAAGCATGTACAATCCTTGTCGGGTCTCATGATTTCAGTTCTTTTAGGGCTTCTGGTTGTCAGGTTCTTCTTTATCCATCAACTACTAAAATTCTAGCTTCAACTTTCTTTATAATCTAAATATCCGTATCATTTCCTTTAGTGTATTATTGATGCTCAAATTAAGTTATTTGTTAGTAGCTACAATGTGGATGTTGTTTTTTAGCGCAATCTCACATTCGCCCTTTTAGATTTTACCACCTTGTCAATGAATTTGGATCCGGTGATTGTGACCTCTCCATCCATCTATGGCATTGAATTGTTTCCTTCTCTTGGAAATGACCTAAATACTCATGCCTCACCAATTGTTTTGTAGGATCAAGCAAAATGGTAATTTTTTTACAATATTTAAAGAGAAATGACAGAAAACTTGTTTTGTTTATTGTTGGGCCTTTTTGTAGGTATTGTTACCTCACCAATTGTTATATGGACGTCTTTTAACAATCACAGAACTTAATAGATTTGTTAATTTTTTAAAATTTGTACTCATGTTGATAGGTCAAGGTTCAATTAGATGATGTGCAAAGCATGATCCCTTTTGCCTTGTTAGCCCGTATTGAATTTGTACGACTTACGGATTCTCATTCTGCAAAAAATGATCCTTCAATTGCAGAAAGGCCTGCCTTCAATTGTAGTCAGCATGAAAATGCATGGCCTTCTTTAACTCATCTCCTTAATCATCAATATATATCTAACTGACACAATTATTTGGCCTACTTTTATAAGAATACTAAAGATTGTTTTTCTAAAGACCAAAAAGGATCTTTGAATCAGTTTTTTTTCTTCTTGTTTTGTAACATTCAAAAGTTTCTTTATCTTCTTCTATCACGTTTTCCCTTTCTTCTTTTATCACGTTTTAGTGAAAAGAAGGATATACTGCACTTTTCCTGTTTTTTATATTATTAATGAAATATTATTATTATAATTATTATTTTAATAGATCCTTCCCTGAGACCCCGCATGGCCGGGAGCTTCGTGCACTGGGCTGCCTTGTTTTTAATTATTATTTTAAAATCATTGTCTGTTGATTCTCAGGCGAAATCTCCTATTAGAACCTTGGATGAACTTAGCATTACAGAAACATTTCCTTCACTACACTTCCCTTCATTGTTGGAGAGGTCTCAGCTGGAATCAACTGATGGATGTCTCATTCATTCTGAGAAATCAGGCCATGGATCACCTCCAAGTTCCTTAGACATCACTTGGGTGGGCTTTCAGGAATGCAATCAAGGATTTGGACAAAAACCAAGGCATCGTTGTTATGTTATAGCAGCAAGAGCTCGTTCTTTTCTTTACCACCAGGTTTGGTATTCTTTGCAGTACTACTATTCTGCTTGTTCTACTTCTTTCTACCATTTTTTGCTAGCCAAGGCGGCATTTTCAAGTGCATGTTCCATGATATACTTGGTAGACATGGCTTTTCTAGTATGAGTTTCTTTAGGATTCAGCATGAGCGGAGGTTTATTCTAAACACATTAGTGTATTTTGTATTTTTCAGTATTTAATCATTTTCTTCTAGTTTTACACTATATTTGTAGTTTTGGCTCTATTTTTAGTATGGCAGCAAGTCTTATTTTAGTTTTGTGTTGGACTAAAAAAAAACTGTAAATGTACTCAGAATATGTTGGTAGTCTCCTAAAGAGCAATAATGTTTGAATACTGTCAAGGTACTAATGTTTGAATGAAATAGGATATTTGTGAATCAAAATGAAGTCTTCTGTCCTTGGTCATAATTTTGAGGCAGGTTTTAGGAGGGGTAGTTTATGTATATCATTGTTTTTGAGTACGGATCAAGCAAATACCAAGAATCAAACCACCTGAAAATTTTCACCTTGAACAACAGGATAAACTAAGGAATAGGTGGCTGAAATTTAGAGACTAGAATCTTGTGGGCTGATGTGCATATTTGCTACTGCATATCCAAATCATTCACATTTGGTGTGAGCACTTGCATTTTAAGTCAAAATTTTGTGGCATTGTTGCTCTACAAGTCAACATTATACACGGTTTTCAATGACACCCTGAAACAAATTAGTCTTAAATTTTGCTGTAGCCCCCTATCTTCACGTTTCATGGTTTTGAGAGGCATTAATTAATTGAAACATGCAGGTCAGGCTTATGGTTGGTGTTTTAAAATCTGTTGGAACTGGAGAACTGACAATAAGCGATGGTCTGCATTTCCTATATTTGCAACTTCATAAAAACAATTATCCAAGAATTTTGCCATGATGTTAAATTTCAGAACGCCATAATTACTATTTGTTGATCTGATGCACAGTTGAAAGAATTTTGAATGCAAAGACGGTGACCGCTGCAAGTCCGATGGCTCCTTCTTGTGGTCTCTATCTCGGCAATGTGAAGTACGACCTTCCATGAATTTGGGCTGTTACTTTTGAAACAGTAGCAACATCCAACTCTGCAACACATCGAGATTCTTGGATCAGACTAATTCTAATTTATGTTCTTACATCTTCACTTGCCAAAATATTTACCTCTATCAAGATTGTTGGTTGCAACCGCAACCGTGAGATTTAGCACTGATACTTGTTCTCTAGCACCTGACATTATAGAACTGGATGGAACACGGTCAAATTTATAATTCAGTTTAATGTACATGACCCTCGTCTCCAGTTTACAGATTTACACACTGCTAATCAATTGTAGTTGATTCATTATATTGTAGATGTGCACATGAAACTGCAATGATGATGTGCCGACTTGTTCATCTTAATTCAGACTGCTGATTCAATTGCAATTGAGTCTAGAAGCTCCGCAAAACATATAATTGAAAGTGGAAAAGATGATCGAGTAGACAGGAACCCAGTTGCAAGCCAAAATAATTCAAAGGCAAGTGTCAATGTAAGTCAAATTAATATGCTTTTTCTCCATGTTTTAGCTAGTTGCATACCATTTTGAATACATCAAATAAAGGCAAATTAATTCAAACAAATTTTGCAACAGGAATCATTATATATTTATATATAGCATCATCATCACCAAAATCTGTTGGAGTTAGTTTCATCAGTGTCATACACCAATAGGCAACTTGTATATATCTTATTATCTCGTGATCCTGCATGGGGCCATTCCAAAACTTCTTTAATTAATTTGTCGTTTTGGCGACGTTTCTAATATCAAACACGTCCGTCTCGTGAACTCTAAATCCATTATCCATCCATACATAGACGTTCTTTTAGACGTCTGGGTATGTCAAAGCGGTTCTGCTCTTTCGAAAAGAGTGTTCATCATATCCTACTTTAGCTGTATCATTGAACTACTTTTGCTTTCGATCCATGTTAATAATTTCCACCTTTGTTAATTAGTCGACTCGGAGAAATCCAGTCTCTGACGTTGGAATGCTCTCTGCGTACGCCGTTGTGTTATTCCTCTTGTATATATTATATATACTTATATTATAATTAATCAGTAAGTAGTCACGTCAGGAACAATATATGCGAGCAGCTTTAGGGATTGAGTATGGAGTCGAGCAGTGGTGGAGGAAGCCATCAAGCAAAAGGCCGTTTATAGGAAGCCAACGCGGACTGCACCTGTTGAGAGACAATATCATTAAAATTTTAAAGCAGCAGTAGGCAGACTACTGAACTGCTACCTGCCTGCCGGTGACTGGGCGAGCACTACTACGCTGCACTTGTGCATGCATTCCTCGGCTTTTAATTATTGCTGAACTAATAGCTCGTTTCCATTCCATCAATCAAGTAATTGTGTGCTTCATCTTTTCCAGGAACTTATCTGGTGAATTATTCTCCTAATTGGCAAATAATTCCGTGGTTAACATAAAGCTGGTGACGAGTGTACTGGTTCGATTCGATTCGATCGAGCGTACTGATTCGATTCGATTTACAATTATCTTTTTACAATTGGAGAATTAACTTTGCATTGGTTCCTTGCATTCGCATGGACGTCTCCTACTCCTATCTTCCAACGAGAAGGAATTAACAATAAAATACGTGAATAAAAAAAAGTATAAATGACTCATATATAATTAATGCACAAGGAATTAAGCATATATTAACCTAATTAGCATTAGTGTTTAACTTACACGTGCTATGGCATTGTTATTTGATTATGGTGTCGATCGCATCCAATACCTGACACTAACTGACATGCTACGTACTCTTTTGTAGGTTCCTAGTGGTTTTGGCGTCCAACTATAGATAGTATCCACATTAGAGCAAATCAAATGATAGTATCTATATACCAAATTGATGGTGATCATGTCTCTAACAAGTACTTGCATGAATGACTATAATCTTATCCTTTCAGAGTGGTGCGATGGTTAAGACATAAGAGGTTGCCACATGAGGTCTAAGGGTTGAAATTCGACGCGTCCAAGCATAAACCTCCCCCATGCTTTGACCATTTGCACTTATGGCTAGTAGTCATCCGTGATTTACCTCTTTTATGTTGACCTGGAGACAAATTGACAGAGGCGCTGGGGGTGAGTGAATTGCTTTTTGCCATATGCCACATGAATGACTATAATCTCGACTACCTGTGACCTATGTGAATAACAACAGTTCGACATTATTAGAGGGCAGACAATGGTATTGCTTTCAGTGTACAATTAAAGCTATTGAGCATTCTTTCAAGAAATTATATTTGATTGACCTCTCCCAAACGTAAATATTATGCAACCACCAACAATGATTTAAGCTAAACTAATGAGCATAGGCCATTATCCAACTCAAAAGTGCTACTCAAAGCAAAAGTAGGCTTTATTTTTAAAATAAAAATAAATTATTGGGGAATTAATTAAGTAGACTACTTATTTTATCATTTTATTCAGAAACTTACCTGGCAAGTTAATGAAACAAAATATATAGAAATTCTTGCATCTAAAGAGAAGGTTTCAAGGAGTAAATTTAGGAGGATAACAAGGGAATTTATTAGTTCATTCGTTCACACTATTTTTTGTTTTCTCCTGATGAATATATGTTATTGAAGGTTTGCCAGAATTCATCACCTGGAAAGTGATATCATCTTCTTTTCCATGGACGTTTCACTCGTCTTCCAATAATGCAAGCAGTTTGCGACCCCCTAGCTAGCTCTTTGTCTTTTACCCGCTTCATTAATATAAAGTGTAGGGAATTAAGGGATGATATATAGTTTATTAATTTGAGGGGTAAAAGTTTCCTCTCCCGCCTCTCACCACCTCCTTCCCTCACCTCTTTTTGAACCTTTCGCTTTGTTATTTCAAATCGAAGAATCAAAGGGATCATCAGCTAGCTATTGGAAACACACTCCGCCTGCACTATAAATCACCTCCCTCATCGCTCACTTCCTTCTCATTCCGACTGTGGTCGAGATCCTCTGTGAGAGAGAGAGAGAGGGGGCAAAAACAAATAATGGAGAAAAGCATCATGGTTAACGACACCGAGCATGAAGATCATGAAAGACAAGGTAAACTGTTACAGTTACTGAATCAAATATAATTACCTTGAAAGAAAAAAAAAAAAAAAAAAGTGTCTGCAGTTACTGAATTCTCTCACACTCGAGCTGTTGTTCTTGAATGCATGCAGGAACTGTGTGGACCGCGACGGCACACATCGTCGCGGCGTTGATCGGTTCAGGGGTCTTAGCACTCGCGTGGAGTGTCGCTCAATTAGGGTGGATCGTCGGGCCTCTGGTTCTCCTCTTCTTCTCTGCTGTCACATACTACACCTCGGTTCTCCTCGCCAACTGTTACAGGTTCCCTGATCCCATCAGTGGAACGATCAATCGCGCATACATCGATGCGGTTCGATCGTATTTAGGTAAAAACTTTTCCACGACAAGTAAAAGAACCAATGGAAATGACTTTGAATCCGCTGATCCTTTTCTTTTCCTCTGTTTTTTTTTTTTGTCCCTGAAGGTCCAAAGCAAGTGATCTTGTGCGGATGTGCTCAGTATGTGAATCTGTGGGGAACTCTCGTGGGCTACACTATAACAGCCAGCACAAGCATGATGTATGGCTGAATGATCTATATATCAATTAACCACTCGTTTTGAATTCAAAATTTTTCATTAATCTTACTTGTCTCAAGGGCGGTGAAGCGCGCCAACTGCTACCATCGGAACGGCCATGGCGCGAGGTGTTTGGTCTCGGGGAACATGTACATGGTGGTGTTCGGCCTCTTCGAGCTCGTGCTGTCCCAGTTCCCGAGCTTGGAGAACATAACATGGCTGTCGGTGGTGGCGGTCACGACGTCTTTCGGCTACTCCTTCATCGGCCTCGGCCTGTGCGTCGGGAAGTGGATTTCTCACGGCGAATTCAGAGGCACTTTGGCCGGCACCGGCAACGTCACCGCGAGCGAGAAGGGCTTCAACGTGCTCCTGGCACTGGGGAACATAGCTTTTGCATACACTTTTGCAGACGTCTTGATTGAGATTCAGGTGCCAATGATTAAATTGATTGATCTGATCGACTGATGTTCCATTTGCTCTGAATATATATATATATCATGCAGGACACGTTGAAGTCGCCTCCCGCTGAGAACAAGTCGATGAAGAAGGCGACGCGCAACGGCATCGGCCTGACCACCATCTTCTACCTCTCGCTCGGTTGCATCGGCTACGCGGCATTCGGCAACGATGCTCCGGGAAACATCCTCACCGGTTTCGGCTTCTACGAGCCGTACTGGCTCGTCGACTTGGCCAACGTCTGCGTCATCGTCCATCTCATCGGAGCGTATCAGGTCTACGCACAGCCAATCTTCGCCAGGTTCGAGATCTTCCTGGCTTTCTACTGCCCGGACAACAAATTCCTGCAAAAGAGCTACTCGGTCGGCTCCTTGATCTTCACGCCGTCCAAGCTCGTGCTGCGGACCATCTTCATCATGTTCACGACGCTGGTTGCGATGCTGTTTCCCTTCTTCAACGCCGTGCTGGGACTGATCGGCGCCGTGGGGTTTTGGCCCTTGGCCGTGTACTTCCCGCTGGGCATGCACATGGCTCAGGAGAAGATCCGAAAAGGCGATCGCAAGTGGTTCGTGCTGCAGGGCCTCAGCTTCTTGTGTCTGCTGGTTTCGATCGCTGCGAGCGTCGGATCTGTGGCGGACATTGTGCATAATCTCAAGGCAGCTGCACCATTTAAGACTCCATATTAGAGAGACAATTGTATGGAATCATGCCTCAGTATTTAGCAACAGGCGGATAGAAGAACAAAACTGAGAAGAACAAAAAAAAAAAAATAACGAGGGAAAGAATTCTCAGTCTAGATCACCTGCCTTTTAATTAGCCTAGATCTGTTGCTTGACTTGCTGCTAACAGAGGCTTTGTTTGCAGTGAGAAACAGTTTCAAATGTATGATTCGGTAAGAGTTAGAAGCTATGG
>JBAMIB010363212.1:0-10921 GCA_037177415.1 Kaempferia rotunda | reverse complement strand
TAAGCATCTATAAAAATCAGACATTAATAAAATTATTTTTAATTAATATTTTATACTTAAAAAAGTATGAAAATTATATCGCACGATCAGTATCAAAATACAAAAATTGTATTGTTTCTGTCATAAACCAAAATTTTGCAAGACTCTAAATTTTAAACATTGATTAATACTTTAATATTTTTAATTAAAATTAATAAATATTAAAAAAAAAATATATCTTAATTTCATAAAATTAGGAAATAATCTAAGATACAGACGGCATACAGTCAGAAAATAATCTTTGATTTTAGCAATTTCCATTTCTTAGGTTTCGTTTTTGTTACTTGTTAATGTTGTGACCCAAGGAATTTAAATATCTCAACAATAGTATAATATTGTTCACTTTGGCCCTAAGCCTTCATAGCTTTGCTCTTGGGCTCTACCGAAAAGGTCTCATGCCAATGAAGATATCTTATTTCTTTTTAAATTAATGATCTTTTCCATGTCTTTCCAATGTGGAACTTTGATTATACCCCAACAATCCTCTCCTCAAACGAAGAACCACCATTACTCTCATGGTCTGGGCCTCCCTGCAACCATTCGGTCAATCTTGGCCTGCTCAGAGCCTCCCCACAAGCATCTGATCACCCTTAACCATCCCCGCAAGCATCCAGGTCTGGTCACTCTTGACCCGCTTTGGGCCTCCCCGCGAACATCCGATCACCCTGACATACTTCAAGCCTCCCCGCGAGCATCCAGTCACCTGACTTGCTCTAGGCCTACCCGTGAGCATACGGTCACCGACCCACTCCGGGCCTCTCCGCAAGCATTCAGTCACCCTGACCTGCTTCAAGCCTTCCCGCGAGCATCCGGTTACCCTGACCCACTTCATGCCTCTCCGCAAGCATCAGTCACCCTGACCTGCTTCAAGCCTCTCCGCGAGCATCTAGTCACCCTAACCTGCTTCAGGCCTCCCAGCAAGCATCCGGTAATCCGACCCGCTTCAGGCCTCCCCTCAACTTTGTTCAAGGTCACCCTACATGACATCTGGTCTGGACTATGGATTTGATACCATTTGTTATACCCACAAGGAATCTATATATCTCCACAATTACATGATATTGTAGACTTTTGGTCTAAGCCCTCATGACTTTGTACTTAGACTCTACCCAAAAGGCGTCATGTCAATAGAGATATCTTATTCCTTTTACACCCATGATCTTTTCTATCTCTTTTCAATATGGGAATTTGATTGTACCCAACCGTTACTATATTTCTATATTTTGTACCTTTTATCTATTGAAGTAATTTCTAATTTAAGTATAAGAAAAACAATTACATTTCTTCCCGATTTCTATTCATGATATTAGAGCATCAGATTTGATCTAAGGATTTTTTATGGCAAATCAAAATCCATGCAAGACTGCCTTAACCGGCACGACGAGTGGAGGGCCGATGGCGTTTGGAGAAATTATTGTCAACTCATTTAAACCCACCACTATCTTTCAATGGTTCGATGAAGGAATCCTCAAATTCACTCCAAGTAATATTCAATATTTTAATGGGAAGAACTACATAGAATGGTCACAAACTATGCACATAATTTTGAAAAGGAAAGGTAAACTAAGATATGTTATAGGCAAAGTGACAAAACCAGCTGATGGATACTCAAAATTTAAAGCCTGAAATTCTAAAAATACACTTATTGCATGGTTAGTAAATTCAATGGAGCCCCCTACTAGAAAGTCGTATATATTCCTACCTATAGCCAAAAAGGCATAAGAGGCAAGAGATACTTATTCAGATTTGAAAAAAAAATTTAGCCTAAAATCAAGGCTATGGCATGCGAAGCAAGGGAAACGTAATGTGACTTCCTACTATATTGAGTTGATAACGTTGTGGCAAAAACTAGATCTATGCTATGATAATATTTTGGAATTGTGTTGATAATAGTGTTCGTTTTATGAAATGGCAAAGAATGATTGAGTATTTATGTTCTTGGCAGGACTCAACAAGGATCTAGATGAAAGGATCAAATTTTGGGAAAGTTCTACCAATGATCCGTGAAGTATTTTGATAAGTCCGGACAGAAGAAGCTCGACAAACTGTTATGCTTAACAAATCTGTCTCAGTTTCTACTAACTTAAGGTTAGAAAGTTCTACCCTTGTTACTAAAGGTTTTCAAGATGAAGAGAAGAACTATGGCAAAAGTTTTGAAAGAACATGGTGTGACCATTGCAAATGCAGGAAACATGGTGTTGGAAAATACATGGGAAGCCCAAAAATTGGAAGAAAAGAACTAGTGGCAAAGGGTGTGCACTTAAACTGCTATCTCATACAAGAGGGGGAGTCTACCCCAAGTTTGCTTCCTTTCACCAAGGAACAAATAGACTAACTGTACAAGCTCCTTGAGTCTCGGAAAACTCATTCTTGTTCAATAGTTCAAAAAGGTAATTGCATAGCAACCTTCCGTGTCAATCCTAATTGCACCTGGATCATTGATTCAAGCGCAACTGACAGGAATGTCAAACATTTTCTCTTCATATAGTCCTTGTGCAAGTGACCAAAAAATTAAGATTGCAGATGGATCTTTTTCATCCATTCCATGAAAAGGTTCTGTTGTAGTATCATTGATGCTCACACTAAATGATGTTCATGTTCCCAAATTGTCTCGTAATTTTTTATCAAAATCAGTCTATGATACAAATTGTCAAGCTAATTTCTTTTAAGATTTGACCTTGAGGAAGATGGTTGGCAGTGCTAAAACAAAGTAGAGAACTCTACTTTCTTAAGGATGAGTCTGAATCAAAAAAACAATCTCAACCAAGAGGTTCCTACTATGAATCTATTTCTGTACCGTAATATTATGTTGTGGCATTTTTATTAGGACATCCTAGTTTTCGATATTTAAAGCATTTGATTCCTAAATTGTTTCACAATAAAGATTCATCATTGTTTCATTGCAAAGTATGTGAAATTGCAAAACATCACCGCATATTTTTCCCTTCACAACCATATAAGCCATCAAAATCATTTACCATAATTCATGTTTGAGTCCTAATAAGGTAAGCACCACCTCTAATAAGAAATGGTTTATCACATTTATCATACTCAACTTTGTTGGATGTATTTATTAAAGGAAGAATTAGAAGTTGAACAAGTTTTTAAAAAAAAAAATATGAACTCAATTTCAAATTAACATACAGGTTTTAGACTTGACAATGGAAAGGAGTATTTTAACATGATCTTAGGAAATTTTTTCCTTGAATGGGAATAGTTCATCACAGTTCACACATAGAGACACCTCAACCAAATGGAATTGCTGAAAGCAAAAATAAACACCTCCTTTAGGTAGCCGAGCATTATTTTTTTCAACCAATGTACCAAAGTATTTGTAAGGTGAAGTTATTTTAACTGTTGCATATTTAATTAATAGAATGTCATCTAAAATTCTACAATTTAAGACTTCATTCAACGCATTTACAATATATTTTCCTACGGTCCATTTTTTTTTTTTGCTAATTTACCATTAACTTTCATTCACGAACACTGGAAAATCAGAAAACTTAGCCAAGGGCAAGAAATGTGTCTTCGTGGGTTACTCCCCTATGCAAAAAGGTGGTAAGTGTTTTGATCCAATATCAAAAAAAAAAAATTGTAACAATGGATGTTACATTTTTTGAAACAGAAGCATTTTTTTAAGAACATTCATCTTCAAGGGAAGAATTCAAGGGAAGATCTATTTACTAACTTCAATGATGTGTTTTTGTCGAATGAGATGTTTAAAATTGAACCTACTACCTCTGCACAAAAAAAAACAAATGGTTAAGGATCTTTGAAACTCCTCTCATAATGAGTGATATTTTTACTGAATCCAGGCCTACATTTGACAATCAAAAATCTAAAAAATAAAATTGTGAAAAACCTAGTACAATACCACAACATGAGATAGGTAATAGATTCAAGGAAGTGGAACAAACTTGGGCGGGAATTGTCTACTTGAAAAAAAAAATTATAGGAAAGGGAAAGATGAATCAACTCTATGGCATAGCCCTGATTCCGAACCAAGGGAAAATCTTTATTCCAAAACTAGTACTGATAATTCTCTTCCAAGGTCTAATAGTCAATTCGAAAAGGCGATAGATCTTGTACCAAACACCTTATATTAAAGTTTGTGTTGTATTCAAATTGTCTTCATCTCTGGTTACCTTTGTTCTCAATTATCATGTATAGATATTCCTAAAATTGTACAGGAAGCCATACGAGTTTCAAAGTGGAAGGAAGTTGTGCTTGAGGAGATAAGAGCTCTTGAGAAGAATAATACTTGAAGATTATTACATGGATGTAAGTGGGTTTTCATGAAGTATAACTCAAACAGATCAGTAGAGAGATATAAAGCTAGATTGGTGGTCAAAGGGTTCACTCAAACATATGGTGTTGATTATTTTGAGATATTTGCTCATGTTGCAAAACTAAATATGGTGAGAGTACTTTTATCTATCACTGCTAATCTAGACTAGCCTTTACAGCAATTAGACGTGAAAAATATCTTCCTCAATGGTGATTTAGAAGAGATGTATATGGATAGTCCACCAAGCTTTGAGGAGAGATTTAGCTCAAAGGTGTATAAATTGAGTTTTTGTATGGTCTCGAATAGTCTCCAAGAGCTTGGTTTGAGAAATTTACTCAATCAGTTAGGAAGCAAGGATACACTAAGGACTAACAGATCATACATTGTTCTTAAAATTTCCCATCAAAGGAAAGATTATTGTCCTAATAGTGTATGTCGATGATATTATTCTCATAGGTAATATCCTTGATCTCCTAGAGACATGAATGAGTGGTTACAAACTCGCAAGACCCATGGATCTTAACATAAAACTCTGGAAAAAGGAAGTGTTCCTGTTGATACCGGTAGATACAAAACATTAGTTGGTAAACTGATTTACCTATCTCATACTCAGTTGGACATTAGTTTTTCAGTCAGTGTTGCGAGTCAATTTATACATGCACATTTAAAGAATACCTTTAGGCTCTCTACAGAATTCTAAGATATTTAAAGTCTACCCCTAGAAAAAGTTTATTTTCCAGAAAGACAAATCAAAGGAGTGTTGATGTATTTACTAATGCAGATCGTACAAGATTGGTTAATGATAGGAGAACCACTTCAGAATACTGCACCCTTGTACGGAGAAACCTAGTGGCATGGAGGAGTGAGAAACAAAGTGTGGTAGCCACAAGTAGTGCAAAAGCTGAGTTTAGAGCAATAGCTCAGGGAATCTATGAGGTGTTATGGATATACAGATACTTGAGGAGCTCAAAAAGATCATAAAACTTCCATTGATAGAACGAAACACGTTAAGATTGACCGACATTTTATAAAGGAGAAACTTGAAGCTGAAACCATTTGCTTACCATTTGTAGCTTCAAACCAACAAAGAGTTGGCATCCGGACGAAGGGACTTGCAAGGGCAAACTTTGAACGGTTAATAAACAAGTTGAGCATAATTAATATTTATGCATCATCTCGAGGGGGAGTGTTGGAAAATTAGGAGATCCTAATTTCATAAAATAAGGAAATAATCTTTGAGATCATGATTGCAAAATATCAAGAAATCATCTTTGATGTTAGTCATTTTTATTTCTTAGTTTTCCTTTCTTTTATTTGTTACTATGTTTATTGTATTTTATATCTTCTATTTATTGATGTAATTTCTAGTTGATGTATAAGAAAAACAATTACTTTTCTTCCCGGTTTCTCTTCAAAAAATAAATATAATAGTGGTAATTTTTAATTGATTAATTAAACATTAATTAAAATTTATTAACTATATATATATATATATATATAATGCTTGATTAATTAAAACTGATATAATAATTTTAATTAACACTCATGTTTTAATTCAGATCCGTAACTTTCTCATGGCTTCGCGATCTTAGGTTAGTGTCGTCGCTCCCTCTGCCTCCTCTACACGATTTTGTGGGTGATCATCAACAATTTACTAGTGATCACTAGCAACTGCTGCCTTTGACTCCTCGACTCTAAATTTGACTTGGGTTGTTACTGGTATGAAAAAGTGCCAACACTCCCGGTCATCATCGTTGGCATCCCTTACCACTTGTCACCAATAGCCTCTTGTCGATGCCCACTAGTAAGATCTTCAATCTTGAGCTTTTATAACCACTCATCCCTCTCGAGCTATTATAGTCTTTTGTTGATGTCACTGCCATCATTCTATCTATCTCATTTTGTTCTTGCCGCAAGCGAGTCACTTAACCAACCATGAGAATCTCCTCTAGTACGGCAGCACTTGGCTACAAAGTTTTGGTGTTTGTTCCATATTGAAAAGCTAAAAAACGCCCATATGAGGTGTCATGGGTCAACACTAGATACATTGGTGATTAATATGAGGATAAAGATGATAAATAACTCCTTTCTTTTTTATGATGCAAAAGCAACCCTTAGATTGCTTTTCGAACGTCCACATTTTTGCTTCATATAGTTGTATTGTTAAGAATATCCCCTCTTTTATGTACACACTTTAAGATTTCTTAATAATGAAAAGCATCCACAATTGAGGTCCATTGTGGAATTTTTGGAAAATTCTGAAGCACTTCCCTATTTGTGAATTCTTCTCCAATGCTCATTAAGCTATTGATCAACTTTTTATACCTTAAATGCATTTGAATAGTGGTCTCTCCATCCCTCATCTTGAAATTGTTGACTTAGGTTCTCAAGAGGTCTCTCTTAGAATCCTCTATGGCGGATGTGCCCTTATGCAATTCTATCAACTTTTCCCATAATTTCTTTTAGTCCTAATCTTATTTTACTCTTGTGTCTGTGCATTTGTACAGGGCAATTTGTGTCTTTGCATCCACTGAATACTCGTCACTTTATTTCTTGCGCCATCTTGCCAAATTGATCAAATCTCCATCTTGATCGAACACATAATCATATCTGCCATATAAAATCAATCCAAAGATACACTTTTATCTTTTACCTACATGAATTAAAATCTTCAAGCTCACTGGTAAAAAATGTATGTGGATTGTGGAGCATTGTGGAAGGCAATCAATCCCTCAAACAAGAGTGTCCCCATTCTGCTATCAACTGTAGGATCAATAGTCAGTCTAAAAGTCTGTTCGAGCAATTCAACATGAGCTTGGTAGGCGTGGTGAATAGATGCTAACCTAAAATAAAATTTTCTTGCTAATATAAAATTAATCAAGCTTGTTAGTTTGCATAAGGTGCTTGTATGCAATTGTACCAATATATATTCGTAGCAGAAACAATATGAATGAAAGAATACAATGCTAACTTGCACCCTGGCATAAAAGACACTTGAACATTTGCTCGGTAATACACTTGCCAAAAAGTAAACTTACATAAAAATATATTCCAAACTTTGATGATGAATTATACTACAACCTTATAAAACTGAACTAATGACTAAGCCTACCATCATTTGCTCGGCACTACACTAGTTTGCTCGGCACTACCCGCCAAATTATGAGTTAGACCCAGCATAGACACTAGGTCAAGTTGAAGGCAGACCCGGGCAATGCCCACTTGTTGGACCAACCCTACACTCGTTTAGGAGTTAGGGAAATTTTCAATGATACAAAATTTGTATTTTGGTAAATCTTACCCTAAATTATCAAATTGACCTAAACAAATATAAAACATTCTTAAAATTTTCCTATAATTACTTAAAATTTACTTTAAAATTCCAAAAAGCCAAAAGCTTTTTTTATACTTGTAGATTTTTCCTTATTTTTTGTTTTTTATTTTCTAAATTTTTAATATTTTATATTTTTTAGTTTCTTTGGTATTTTTATATTTTAAAATCATTCTCAACTGATGAACTTAGGCATGGGTCATCACGAGCATGAGTCAACTAGGTCTATGCTCATGCCAAGAAAGAGAGATGTGATCAAGGTTTAAAATCTCAAACTTTGCTAGAGTTTCATCCTTTGATTGGAACAAAACTATTTCGGTATCATGCCAACATTTTGATACATAGTGACGGTGATGGATTGGAAGTTCAAGGAGGTGAAGCAAAAGGAAACATTATTTGTGTGAGTGATTTGGAATTTTAGTAATTTACTGGACCAATATGTTTCAACCATTTTTCCAGCATGACACCAGATTTCAAATCATGGGTGCGATATCATGAGCCATGCCTATCACAACCCGTGATATGGCATATCGTGTTCAGCCCAATACGAAGTGTCATGTTCGCCCAATACAATTACATCTAAATAGGCCAAGCAAGCCCATGTCAGACTTGATTTGAGCACAATTCATTGACATTGTACAACATAACCATTAATTCATTTGGGTACAATTACAAATTATAAAATATGGAATCATTTTAAAATGTTGTAGTATGACTATTAATGCACAACCCAGCCACCAATTCATGGGGTAGAATTATAAAACACAAAATATTGGACGGTCAATTTATAATAATTCTCAATTAATAATTAGAATGGAGAAAGGATGAAAATATAAATGACATAGTTTTGACGACTGAATTATAATACCACCATTAATGTAGGCACACTTGTCAAAGTCAAAAAGAAATCTGAAGCAGCTATATTAACTTCAATCGTATCAAATATAATAAGCCTAAATTTCAATCGATGCCATTATTTGTCGATCTGGATTTGACCTAAAAATAAACCAAATTCATCAAATTAACTTAATTTCTTTGTATCTCTTATTTTTTAAATCCCATCATCAATCTTAGTGGGACTAAGACAACAAATATTGAAGCCAATAGCTATCCAACTCAAGCAATCCATTTATGTATAAACTAATTTTGGCCCGTGTTCATCATATTAATTGTCAACTAGATATAAAGAATATCATCATATCAAACCCATGTTTGTCTAGAGTGAACAGCAAACAAAGAGAAAAATAAAACAGAAGTAGCAAGAACAGGCACACAGACAAACAAAAAAAAAAACTTACCATGCCATACAGAGAAAGAATGTGAACAGTATCCACTCCAGAAATTGCAAATAAAATAGCACTGAGAACAGGCATGTGACCAATTAAATAATTCCCTGCCCCTGGAGCTGAACAATCAGAAGGCATAGGAGGAGATAACATTTTGACTACAATATGCACAACGTGTTCCTGGATTAATAAAGAGGAATTAGAAGCATTGGCAAAACAGAAAGATCCTAATTCATGAAAGTACAAGGAGGGAAGTTTTAAAGAGGGGAAAGAAAATATCAATGTTCTACCTGGACATTCCAGCCACGGAGAAGAGATGCACCACATAGAATCTTAGCAGCTGCTAGTTTTTCTTCTTCTGATCCATTTACAGCAACGTTGTACATTTTCTCCACTTCCACAAAACTAAAGAGTAGAAAAAAAACAAGACCATTGGCTTAACAAAACAAAAAATTAGAATGGATTGGTTATGCACCTAGCATTTTAAGTATAATGAAGCACCATCCAGTGCAAACATGCCATGATATTGACCATCAACCAACCTTTTCAACCAAAATAAAACTAAAGTTACCGCAGGTGTTTTAACAAAAACCAGACACAGTAGAAATTCAGAGTAAGACTAAAATACCCCATCTCTTCCGGTTTACACATTGATCCAGTCCAAAGCAACCCTAAACCCCTCCCTCCTCCCCATCTCAATTTGAAACCACGGATTTGTTCCTATCGCAATTTGAAATCATGGGAGAGACCTTCCTTGAGAACACCATGTAAGTTGTCGAAATAGTCGTTACCTACAACCGCCAACATAGCCTCCTGTTGGTGCAATAGTATCCCAAGTGGTCTAATGCAACCATGGATTTGATGTTTAGGCAAAGGATTTAAGTTAGGCCTTAATTTGTGATTTGACATGTCTGTTTGATTTGCACGGACTTAGTGAATGCGCACATGGAGATAATTTGATGCGACCAAGGTCATGGAGATAATTTGATGTGACCAAAGTAAGATGGCTCAAGGTCCATGGTAGAGAATGGTAGTATGGGACATCAGATGACCATAGGACGTGGTGCATTGAAGTTCAACTATGCTTGGGAAGCAAACTACAAAGGTGAAGTGTGAAGAATGGAGCAAGAAAAGAGATGAGGGCTTCATGCATTCAATGGACTAGAAGCTTCAAATGACTAAGAGGCAAACTACGCAAGTGAAGAGTGAGAATGACACACGACAGTCAAGGCTCAATGCATCTGAAGGACGAGAAACTAGACAGGAGACGGCCTAGTAAGCAAAGGCTCTATAGTGAGCTAAGAGTATAAAACAAATGTACTCAAGCGAGGATAGAGAGCAAGGCTCAACAGCTAGTATTAGCCCTATGAGCCAAATATGAAAAGATTAGGCTTATTGGGTTAATGGATACGGATTGACTTATTGGGTTAATAGTTAATACAATATGCTAAAATCCAACCCATTAAAGATAATTAATGGAAATTAATAGGTTCATATTATGAATCATTGGATTGAATCTAATCCGAATAGACTCATTGAATTAGACTCAATTTGGTCCAACTATTGGATTGAGTCCAATTTGAATTAGACTAATTATATCAATTTGGATTGATGTGAGTTAGACTTATTGAGTTATATGGTGAGTTAAACTCATCATGAACTTGAATTCATCATGGAAGATGAATGGTCAATTTTGACTTGGTCATATGGAAGAAGACTAAGAGTCATATATTGAATTAATGAAACATTAATTCAATTGATTAGACGAGTACAAAAGGAGTTTTGGATTCATTTTTTCATTAAGTGAATTGCTTCTTCCTTAGTCTTCTTCTCCTCCTTTTGGTCGAAACCACCATTGTGGGTTGCTAGCACAACCTGAGTGGTTGCCTTCTCCAAATCTTTGTACGTGTGGATACCTTAGAGGTGCGAACGTTTGATCGCACTAAGATCCGAAAAGACTAATGAAAGTTGCTA
>JBAMIB010363104.1:0-10921 GCA_037177415.1 Kaempferia rotunda | reverse complement strand
GAGTCAGAATATCCTATTAGGTTACAGGTAGTTGATCTAGGGTACCACATTCCAATATTGACTATGCCTTTTAAGTATCTAAAAATCCTTTAAACATGTGTTAAATGTGATTCTTTAGCACAGGTTTGATATCTAGCACATATGCTAACTGCAAATAATATGTCAGGTCGACTTGCAGTTAGGTACAGAAGACTACCTATTGCACTTCTATAGTGTTTAAGGTCAACAAGTTTACCATTTGGATCACTATCTAAATTTGTATTTGTTGTCATTGGTGTGTTCAACTATTTTGCAGTATCCATTCCAAATCTTTTAAGTAATTATTTTATATATTTGTGTTGATAAATATAGGGGCTGCTTGGTTCAATCATGGGAATGGGAATGGGAATGAGAATGATATTAGTGGGGAATGGGAATGGGTATCATTAATTTTACAGGGTTGCTTGGTTTAATACAGGGAATGGATATAATATAAGGGAGTGGAGAGGAAGAAGGGGAATGAGTTTCAAACCCCTCACTTTAGAGAGGAATGGAGGATTGATAAAAAACAAGGAATGAAACTATACCCTCAAAATAAAACCCTCAAACCAACCACCTCTATTTTATATCATTCTCATTCCTTAGTAATCATACCCTCAAAACAAGCAGCCCCTGAAAGTTGGAATATCTTTCATAAAAAAGAAAGTCTAAACTACATATGCTAAAAGGGTACATAATTCATATTATACTGAACAATTTTCGATAAATTGATTAGCAAATAAACAAACATGCAAGACACCTTTGAGCCTATGAGGTTTCAAGCTACAGAATTTGTCAAGCCTATAACTATCCAAGATGCAACCGATTGTAGTCTACTATGTACCCAAGCGAAATCAGTTGCAACAGCACGCTGGTTCTATTAAAGAATTAAAATGACACTTCTTACGATGATGTACTTCTTTTGCTTACAATGCTATCGTATAGATATACATGTACTATAGCATCTTCTATGCTTGTATCGACAATCCTAGGCATAAGTTAAATGGAAAACATAAAATGTAATGAGCTCATATACACTGATGAATTGGGGAGAAGTAGAGAAGCTTTCTTCCTCATTTTTTGTTCAGCAACACCATGCAAACGAACGCAATGCAGCGGAAAGTGAAACCATATAGAAAGAGGATGCCCAAGCAAAGCCCCCAATGATTGATGTTGTAGTTAAAATTTTGAAGTACTCCACACCGCGTAATAAGCCACACGCCGTAGTACCTGCAACGAAAAGCAGCAGTAGCGTTGATCATAATAATCAAGGTATGATGTTTCGGTAAGATATTGATAGTAGGACATAAACTGATGACTTTATACCGAGCCACACTGTCATACTGTATAAATGAGCATCAAGATCTACTATCAGTTGAAACATGTTGAATGTCGTCAGTTAATATAAACAACTTCTGAGCTTAGAATCAATATCTTTCTCAATTCTGTTTAATCTATTCTTATATCGCTCAGTAGAATAGGTGGGCATAAGGAGGCCAACAGTATCATTGCGCACAGGGATATTCAAACTGACTTATAAAATTCATTAGGAAATCGTTTATGTAAATACTGATGCCTCGAGCAAGCACCGCCGCTCTTGAGACCTAGAAGTCACTCAAGAGAGTGAGAGTAGAGAAGAGGTGACAAGTATGGCTGTTATCTCTCCCAAATTGAGTTTTGTTTAACCCATATCGAGCTCCACATTGCCATTGTCAATCGGGCCGATATCTAACGTCTTTTTCTCATGGAGACCTGGTTTTGTGGCTTCCTAACTATGAGCCACATACCCAGTAAAAGGGATACATAACCGATTTTAAATCATGATAACAATAGCTTACTCTAAATGATTTTACCAAACAACTATAAATGCTGAAATAGAAGGTTTGGTCATCTAGGCTTCTCATTTAGTATCATGATAGAAATCAATGACCACCTTTTTGCATTCACAATGACAAAAGCTTCCAAGGCCCACTTCGGGTAGCATAAATTTGCTAGTATTTGTGAATTTCGCCGCTGAGTGGCTATCAAAGTTAACACGACAGGAAGAAGAGCAGACCACTGCAGAATCAATGTTGCTTTGTGTTAAAGATAGAGAATTTTAAAAGAACAAGAATAGTAAATGGCTAACACGCACCAGTTGGGCAGAACCAGGTTGGAAACAGATGGCAAAAGTATAACCAATACCAGTCACACAATAGAGAAGGGCAAGCATAATGATATAGTTGTCTGCAAATGACGACCTGGGGTTGCTGAAGAAATAGAACATTGAGAGATACACTATTGGTTTGACTACAATATTGAAATGGTCAATTGTATCTCTTGCAAGAAAATAAGCGAGTGAACTCATTCCAGATCTTCTCTCTCTCAAATACTGCAGCTTTTCAAGTGAAAATGACCTTAAAGCACCAATCTGACCTAAGAGAGCTGCAACAGAGTATACAAAGCTCAACTAATTACAGTTTGTAGTGAAAATGGGAATTTTTTTCACTTGCTAATTTAGCACAGTTCGGCAAGTTAGGCAATTGTTAATTTTTATTTTCAAGATAGTTCCACGTGCTAAAAGAAATGATGACCTGAGTAGAACTGAACTATATGACCCAATACTAATAATTACAAACTATTAATGGTTAGTATTTGGCTGAAAACATTGGTCGACCTAGCATTTACTATTGGCAATGGTAATCACTGTTATAAAATTTCACATTAATGATCAGCATATACACCTTAACCAAAAAAGTCTACATTATTTGTAAAATGGTTCCAATCCAAGCAATTTTCACCGTCAAAATAGTTGACATGTTTTCCATTGCTGCACATTAAAGTAAATTTTCACTACAGTTGTTCAACAACCATAAAACAAAATACTAACGTGAATATTATCAATTCTACTTATAAGGTGAAGTTGTATGTTCTTCCTCATCCTTTAGGAGTATACTAAAAATTTGAACTATACTCCTATATTACCAAATTAAAGCCAATAACTGTCATCATGGTCAGTAAATTTTAAAGCTACTTTATTTACTCACAAATGATAGTTCAAAGAAGTGAAAATCATCTTCAACTTACAAACAGCTATAATAGTGTACGTGTAACTAGCTGCTCCTAAATTTGAGTCGTTTGCTTTAGAAAGTATTCCTAAGCAAACTCCAGCTAGACCAAGGATCAAATAATCCACAGCTTGGGATGTAGCTTCACGCAATCGCTGCTTGGATACCCTGTAGTCACAAGTGCAGTCCATGTTCCATTACAATTTACAGCATTATTGAGAGTAACTTTATTCAAGGATAAGAAATTACCTTCCAAGATAATACTTGTACTGGTAAAGCTTACCAGGAGTTCTTCGGTTTGCTAAATCTTTGGATTTTGAAAAAACATTCTCCAAGTGTTCTTTCTTTTCTCCTAACGCACCTTTTACACCTCCCCAAAAATCAATAGAACCAGATACCTCATCTGAACCACTGTTAACAGAGTTTGTTCTGTCTCTAAATGATGAATGGACAGAATTGAGCTCATTTTTCATATCAGGGGGTACTGGATACCCGTTATGCAACATCCATATCACTGGCAACTGGCTAGATTTAATACCTGTACTTGTGTTTAACTTTACCATGCCCTCTAGAATATCAATAAAGTAGTCCGGAGGATTGACACGATCAGGAACTTTAATCTCTAGGCTTGCAAAGTATTCTTCAACGTTCTTAACTGGCCCTTGATATGCAACTAAACCACCTTTTGCCAAAAGTATTAAATCATCAAACATGTTGAACAAAGTATAGCTGAAACACCAAAAATAGTAATTGCATTATCCTCATGGAAAATAATCACAGTGCAAGACTTTTAAATTCATAGGAATTAACGATTAGTGGAACTACATTAAACATTTTTTTACAGAACTATTATTAAAATTACAAATGACAGTTAAACTTCCCAAATCAAGTTGGATACCTAGATATTATTTCCATAAAGTTGTGGTAAATATTGAAGCTTCAATTTCTAAAGTCAGATTGGAGTACTATACACTATTATTCAACAATTTTTCTGTTTCAATTCCAAATTTTTCTAGCCTAACCATCAAGAGGCCGTGAAATTTGTAGTTTATCATTTAAAAAAAAAAACTTCTAAATGCTAGAAAAAAAGTTATATTGCAATCCTTTCAAAACACGATGAACAAAAAAATGAAGCTCTCAAGAGCTTCTCCATGGAATCAAATATATAATAAACTACAAACACAAAGCAAGTAATTAAGTTTTCATAGTAGTCAAACTAGAGTATTTACCAGCCTAATGATGGACTGCTGAGAGATCCCCAGTGATCTACACTCCATGTTAGAAAATATATGCTATAAGGTGTGTTCATCACTTCCTTTGAAAGTGATAATTGCTCTCACTATAGATGTTAATTTCACTTCCAGAATACCAATCTATGAAACTTGCAATCACCATCATTGAAGGTTTATCTTCATAATTTCAATGTCTGAATTGAGTATTGAATTCAAAAGATAATCTGAAATGGATATATAGAGATTCTACTGATAATTCAGCTATTAAAAATATTTGATGCACATTTTTCCAAAGACCGTGTTGTGCATCATTGATGCACATGAGTTTGTTTTTGTGGGTCAATAGGGACTATTAGACCCAACTATGGCTCAAACATTGAGCAAACCTTTTCTAATGGATTTTTTAATGAGTTTCAACACTGTGACTGTTGTGAATGCGGCAACTATGGATCTTCCCACTAGTAGAGTATTCTGGAGCCTAGAAGACGTCACGGAGTGCATAACTGTTTATAATTTGGTTAAAAATCCAAATTATATGTTTAATTGAGTAATTATTTAGAGTAGGATGTAAATTAGGATTAATTCAGGTTAAATGCAAGGTTTAACTTAGTTTGGCTCCATAAAGGCTGAATTGCATCACCCAGTCTAGACAATACATGGGGTGGGACAGTTGAAATACGTGACACAAGAGAAACATGTAATTTTTACCCTTTTCCATGGTTTTGGTTTCGATACACAAGAAGAACAGTGCATATCACCCATGACAACCAGAACAGAATTTTAAATTATGAGTTAAAGACTATCATCTATCTACATTTAACCCAAATCAACCAGGCATCAAAAAAGATATCAGACTAGTATTTGAATCCTGCAAAGATGTATGCCAGTTTTAAAAAAATGTGGACCTGCCACATCAACAACCCCCCTAGAGTTGGTCCCACGGAATATGGAGGGAGTAAATGCAGGAACCCAAATTGATAAGTGCATGGACGGAGGTCTCGCAAAGGGTGATGAAATCCCCCACCAAGATTTGGCCCACCGACCTCTACGGCTGATGTATGTCAGTTTTAAGATCCATGATGATGTTGTATGCATTTATAAATCTTATGTATAACTTACACAATTGATTTTACTATAA
Source organism: Kaempferia rotunda (assembly GCA_037177415.1). NCBI lineage: Eukaryota > Viridiplantae > Streptophyta > Magnoliopsida > Zingiberales > Zingiberaceae > Kaempferia > Kaempferia rotunda. The sequence goes on along the minus strand of JBAMIB010363104.1, from coordinate 5,486 downwards.
ATGCTTTGAAAAAATAAATGATGAAAACTAAAACCAAACTCTAGCACACTATTTTTCTCACACGAACCTGGGCTGGTGGACCACCATGCTGATGTTTACCCCTTCAAGTGCCTCACGACGAAGAGCTCTCATCAGCAGAAGAGATGAAGTACTGTCCAGACCAGATGTTGGTTCATCAAGTATCAAAAGAGATGGTTCCATGACCATCTCTAACCCCACATTTACTCGCTTTCTTTGACCACCAGATATTCCACGCTTCTCCACTGTTCCAACCAAGGAACTTCGTACAACTTGCAAACCCAAAGACTCTATTGTTCGTTCAACAATTAGAACTTTATTAACTTTTGGCATTTCTGCAGAAAGTCTAACAAGGGAAAACAAATGTTACATTGGTAATTGGTGTACTGAACTCCTTATTTGGCAAAGACATATACATATATCAACCAAACAAATCATGATACAATTAGAAGAAGAAAAAGAAGAGAGACTTCAACCTTCCAAATAAAAATTATGAAATACAAACCAAATACAATTGTGAACACTTTCATGAATTGACTAAGCAAAGATTGAAGCTAGTTAGCATGCACCGAAGGCAAGTTATGAATCCAGTGCAAGGGTATGGAAAGCACTAATGTACGGTATAGATGTTTGCTTTTTCAATCAAATGAATAGTTTCCATAACCAAAATTCTGGTATTTATCTCAATAAGAAGCAACAAACATGCAAGGAATATATGCAATCTATCTGACATATGAACTAGCTTTGGTACTTGGATGTTAATCTATGTTGTACAGTGTGGGATGCCTGATTCTTCAAGTTGACATTCATTATTTCTATTGATCACGTGTAAAAAGTTTTAGATATGGTAGTAGTGTCAGATATTTGGATCTTCGCCCATGTTGCATACTTGCATAGTTACCCAAGTTCAAGTAACATAGTGAAATAGTATGAAGATAAGTAGAATGTAGGTGTTAAAACATAGAGTATGTCAACTTTTTGAATCGATAAGTCCTAGAATATTTTATACATGCAACATTAGACATGCACATGCAAAACTAAAAAGAAAAAAAAAAAGAGATAATAAAATGCAAAAGATAAGTGGATATGCTTGACAAGATCTGGGAGCCTTTAAGCATGAGTATTAAATCTTCAGTCAGTTACAATAGTTTCAGATTTCTGATTATGACAATGACATATCATATTCCCATAAATGCGCATCTTTAAATATAAAAGTCATGTTCTAACTAGCATGAGAGAGATTTTGACATTAAAAGTAGCTCATGAGATTGCAGGTGATAATTTTCACTAGCTCAATTACATATTTTATTTTGTGTCTATCTCTTACCTGCAGTTAGCACTGAACCAAAGATTTTCCTCCACTGTCAAGTTTCCATGAACAATATCATCTTGTGGCACAAAGCCAATAATCTTTTTGTATGACTGGATAGGTTCAACCTTTCCATTTATCAAAACTGATCCTGTTGTTTGACATCCAGATATTTTTCCAGCCAAAGCAGTAAGAAAGGTAGTTTTCCCTGCACCAGATGGACCCATGATTGCAGTTACATGTCCCGGAATAAATTTCCCAGTTACACTCTTCAGAAGTTGCTTTTTGCTTCTCTTAAGAATTAATGTTAGATCCTGGAAAGCAATCTCTATAACTGGTCTTGTTCTTACTTCATTCTTCGTGGCCATTGAGATTACTCCCGAGAAGGTCAACTTCTTATTTTCCTGCTGTTCAACTTTCTCTTTTTCAATTTCACTATATGCAAACTTGAAAATTTGGGTACGAGTATGCTTAAATTTTTCTTTAATCGTGTTCTTCTTAGGAGTTTTGCCCCCAATATTTGAATGGGGACCTTCAGCTTTCTCAGAGTTCTTTTCTGATGAATTTGGCACATTACGAAGAATAGATATTTCCTCAATCTCTGATGTTGATACATCTGAAGACTGCCTAGATATATCAACAACATTTTGTGGCTCTTGAAGTTCATTGGATATTTTGTGTGAAAATGTCCCAGATGTCTGTCTTTGGATATCAACTGCATGCCTGATTGCAACATTTTTTGCAGTTTTCCACCTTTCACGAGCTTGCACAGTTTCTCTAGCAACCTTAGCAGCAGCTTCCCTGGACTCAGCTCGTCTTCTTTCCCGGTAAGAGAGAATGTGGTCAGAGAAATTGTATATTATCAACAACAGCAAAATTAAAGCAGCCTACAATAGTCAGAAAGGAACTATGACTAAGAGATAGTTATCAAGTAAAGCTGTTCGGCTCTTCTTCAAAGAAAAAGCAATATCATTGTGAAAATATATGGAAAATTCATGCATTTACAATTTTTCTCACAAAAGAACACCGTAAAGAAAATGTGGATCACACAACTAGAAGCTAAAACTCAATCGAATTTTCAATTTATGTAAAAAGAAAATCACCAAGCATGACGATTAGACATGTTTAATTCTTTAACTCTAAAGGTATATAACGTGGACGTTAGAAAAAGAATGAAAAATTGTGGTGAATTTATCGTTGCAAATGACTAAACCCTCTTGAATTTGAAACAAACATCATTTTCTAGGTTAGAGTATCAGTTTAAATCTAATGGTTGCATTCTTGTTTTCTACATATTAGGAATTACCACCTTTGATATTATTTGTAAATGAATACTAAATTTTTCCTCTACCAATTTGTGTTCAAAAACTTTTTTTCAGCCTACATTTGTGACCAAACATCTGAAAATCCAAAACAAATGGTAAATAATATATGTAACCATGAATGAATCAAGATTCATGATTGGAACCTGATAAGGTTACTCAGGTCAACCCTACCAAACTCATTTAAGTAATAAGGTTAAATGAGTTTTGTGTGTCTCATGATTCGTTTATAAATCAGTTATATGGGAGAATAATCCTTTAAGAAAACAAAAAGGTCACCCCCAATATCTAACAAGGTTAAGAACTTAGGATTACTAATTGCTAATATGAGACTAACTTTTGGCACTAGTGCTTTAGAATTTGTAAACAATCCAAAAATCTCGAGCCGTATCGGAGTTTCGATTTATGATTGGTTACAATTTCAGTACCGTATTGTGCTAATATTGTTTTGGTATTTTTTAAAATATAAAATATATTAATTAAAATTACAAAATTTAACCTAAATAATAAAATAATTTTTTGAAAAAAAAATATGGGATTGGAACGTTTCATGATAAATGAATAAAATCATAAATAAAATTTTTATTATAGAATTTTAGAAATAAAATAAATAATATATATATTAAATTAATGGGAGAATTTTATTAGGGTTTGATTAAGTCTGTTTAGATTATCTCTATTGTTGCTAGAAGTAGATTGAAATTATTAATATTAGTTTAATTAAAGGCTAAATTTTTAATCACGCACCCAGGGGTCATGGGAGATCGCGACGGGGTCGCAGCGGCCTCTGCGACCTACTAGAAGTCACGGTGATCTCCCTGACCCCCCACGAGAGGTCGCTGCAGCCTCCGCGGGATTGCGGCGACCTCTGAGACCTCCTACAGGATCGTGGCGACCTCCGTGACCTCCAATGGGGTCGCAGAATTGCAGTATCAATGCTAAATGGCAAACGGAATGGTAAATTTCATTCGTTTCACCAGCACAATACGAAATTTTAAACCATATGATCAACGTAAGTCGTAAGGTATGTGTGGGAGGCACACACTTTATCGCCAAAATTTGATACCCAATCCCAAATAAGCCTACATTAGATTTAACTCAAACGCTAATGGAATTCAATGATCCTACCTAGTAAATGTACTACATTGGAGAGATTGAATAAACTAGAAGATACCCATTCCACAAGTTACTCATATTGAACTAGCTGTATATCTTAGTGTAGAGCAGCAAATGCTTAGATAACATTAACATATGTTTCTAAATAAAGTATATCAGATTCTATTCAAAAAAAGTAAATTGCTACCTGGTCAGAATAGTACAATATAAGAATCCACTTTGTAATGCACACTCCAAATTTCATAAGCAACAAAAAGAAATAAAGCAATAAATCAGACAATAATGGAACATTAGGATAAAATGGATAATATACAATGTGTCTTTTTGCTTAACTGATCTAATTTTATACTGATCCATTTCTATTGCAATAACCTAACTCATTCCAGTGCAATCCAAAACAAGATAACTCATGAGTTTACTCCTAATTTATAATGCTTTATTGTATCTATTGTATTGCTAACAAATGGAAAAATATCATGAGTTTTCTATTGTGTACCTATCAATATATTATCAACAATGTTCAATGACTTAATCTTCTTGTGAAATGGAAAATAGTCAATAAAGCAGTCTTGCAGGAACCATTGATAATGAAAAATAATAATAATACAAAATATATAGCCACAAGGATACTCAAGGAATCACTTGCATTGGATCATTTAGAATGTAAAAGATCAGCCCAAATAGTCGAGAAATGAAAATACTTAGAGATTATCAAAGCTATTTTCAAATGGAGAATGAGACAAAAATCTTTAGAGTTAATCATATCATCACACGGTTGATTGAGACAGAGGTTTAAAGGCCAAACATGAAGACAAGAATATAACCATATCACTTGCTTGCCTAATAAACAACATACCATCACTAAGCCACCAAAAATTGTGATATTTTGATTATCAGAATTTGCATCGCATGAGCTAGACTTGAAGCAACCTACAATAAAGCTGTTAGTTAACTTTGTTCAAGAAATGACATAATATCCATACAATTATATGCATAAAAGCATATTTATAGAAGCATGTTGCATTATCATGCACAGAAATAAAGAAGCATCAGAACATAGAGATCTAGTAAAATAAAATTTCCATATATGCTTGACATCTGATAAAAATAATTGATTTGGAATGACCCACCATGCTAAGGTTTCAAGGATCAAGTTCCCAGGAGAGCTCATTAGAAGTGCATTGGGCAAGTTTTGCTTTGGTTGGCCAAACCTGGTGCCTTACCAACCCTACTAGGTGTTCAATAGAATCAGCTAGGTGATTAACCAATCCTACAAGATGGTAGTTGACCTGAGTTCTGCAGAACTGATCAAGTGGTCCCAACCTCAACATTCTAGAAGCTAAAGAAGTCATATACGGCATGTAACTTAAGATTCAGCAATTAAGCAATCCTATATTGTGTATATCCTGATTGATCTTTGAGAGCACAAGTAAAAACCATTTGGTGATGCATCTTATTGTAGTGATATTGTGATGTATTTTTGACCAAAAAATAATAAAAATCTCTCCTTGAGGTTGTGCATTTAGGTAAGATCAAGGTTTGAAATCTCGACCGTTCCAAGGTTTTGGTCCCAGACCGAAACGATACAGTTTCGGTATCGTATCGTGCTGTGCCGTGACTATACAGTTTCGGTATTTTTTTTTAATTTATATATAGTAATTATTAGATAAATATATTTATTGTGTATAATTTAAAAATAAGTTGTATATTGATTTTATATA
>JBAMIB010362888.1:0-10923 GCA_037177415.1 Kaempferia rotunda | reverse complement strand
TTCTACTATGTCTCTTTTCCCTATTAAGAGTGAAAGTGCTATCGTGGCTTATCGTAAAGGTTAAATTCAATACCATAGTTAGACTAAGGAGCGAGCAAGAGCAACCTCGATGTTACAATTTGTTTCTACTGGCTGGAGATGGGCAGTTCTTCATTTCAATCGAGGTGAGGAATTTATCAGTATTGATAGACTAACTTCTCTAAACAAGGTCGCCGCGAGACAGCAGAAGAGTATGATTTTTATCACGAATATAATTAAAGTCTCGTGTCCAAAAGTGATTAAGGATACAATTAAAGTCTCATATTGAAAAGAGATAAAAAAAATATGAGTTTAAATGGAAAAAGCTATATTTATTGTTACGAAACCTTTTAGGTAGAGTTCAAAAATGAGGACTTAAATCTAAATTAGACAATAACATATCATTATGGAGATAAATAAATATTTTTTTTAGATACAAGCAATTCAAGAATGACCGGATCTTTGCGGGAAGATCCGAAGCAAATCAAGAATGACTAAATGCGGATGCTTGCGAGGAAACCTGGAAAAGATCAAAGGCAACTGGATGCTTACAAAGAGGTCCAGAGCATATCAAGAGTGGGTTAAGGGTGATCAAACACTTACGGAAGGTCCGGAGCAGGTCAAAAGTGACCAGGTTATTACGGAAGATTTAGAGCAGATCAAGAGTGACTGGGTGCTTATGAAAGACCCGGAGTGGGTCATGAGTGACCGAACGCTTACAGAAGACTTGGAGCAAGTTAAGAGTGATTGGACGCTTATGGAGAGCCTTGAACCATGAAGATAATGATGATTTTTTTTATTTAAAAGAAAAATTATTGAGGATATAATTAAATTCCCACATTGAAAAAAAAATTAAAAAAATCATAGATTTAAAAGGAAAAAAAAAGATAACTTCATTAATATGATACCCTTCCGTTAGAGTTTAAACGTAAAATCATAAAAATTTAAATCCAAAATAAACAATATCTCCATTGGTATCTTACAGCCTATTTTCATAGGCTCTCTCAATATAAACCTGTATACAAGACTTCATATCAATGAATAGTGGTAAATTTTAACACTCAAATTTTTTTTAACCAAAATAGGAAAAATAATTTGATCTATAAAAAATTTCAAATAAGAAAAACGCATTAACATTGAAATTGGGATAGAAAGTTGTCAAAAAAAGAAAAGAAACATGCAACAAGAACACAAACCACCTTTAAATATTTTACTAAGTTGCTTCAACAATTATCTATATTTTACAACTTATCTAAATCGAAAACAAACCTGTGATGCATTCCCAATAAATCAAACAAACCATAGACAAAAAATTCAATTGAAACAAATCAATAAATCAAACCCAAATACTAAAATTATGGACTACCAACTGCCTTTTGGTTCCTTCGTGGCCAATTTGACAGAAATAGAATGAGGCCGTATTTACAAGGAATAGTTGACAAAATGAACTACTCCTTTCTCTGTAGCAGAAACGCAAAGCCTGAGTTCTGGCGAACCAGAGGTGGCGGATCGACATCTGCAATCTCTATCTCGGACATCGACTTTGAAATATCATCGACCGAGAAAGGTATACTGCATTGAGAAATTTTACAAGATAAACACTTGTCAAAATATTATTTAAAGACCAACTATGGATTTTCCATTCATTTAGTTGAGAAAAGAAACAAGAACCTGGAATCATCGTCCAACAAGAATGAACTGCTAGCAGCAGTATTTGAATCCTCTGTCATCATGATTCGCATACTTGAAATGACCTAAAAAAGAAGCGAACTGATGTCACGACCAAATATCAGGTTCTAGTCTAGATCACAGGAGCTAGGCTTCCTAAATTAGAAGATCATACTTCGAAAGCTTAATTCCTAAATTGTCAAAACTTACGTCTGATGATACGCTGTGCGTTCCATACTTGTCATCCCAGTACATTGTACTTATTCTATACAACTGTTGTATGCTGAGAACCTGGAAACAGAATAAAACAATAAATCGAAATGTGAATAGTAGTGAGTGCTGTTTTTGACATCATAATAGGTCAAGGTAGAAGGCCAAACTGGGCATAGATCGTTGGTTATCTCCGTCAAGATCTTCTTTGGCTTCTGATGTATAACCTAGATTATTAGGTGCACAGTTTGAGATCTTGAGAAAAAGAAATTTTCAAAAATAACAAACTTCTGATAGCACGTAGATGATGTGTTTAAAATATTACCAAGAAACCAACTGCCTGTCTAATGTGCTTCAACTCATCCCACGCAGAACCAGCATACTGCAAGTAACTGATTTTAGTTCAGGGTCGTTGGAAAGAAAAATGAGAGCAAAGGAACTCACCTCTTCAGTAGCATCATAGCACCAGTGCTCCAACTCCGTCAAACCTGCTTTGAGATATTCCCCATTGCTAAACGAACAACATTCTCGCCTCAGTAGAAGACTGAGAGGAAGACTAGTAAATTAGACATTTTCATTGGAAGAACATAATTTTAATACAACAATGGCAACTGATGTCCACAAGTGCATTTTATAAGTACCTATTAAAAAGTTGAACATTTACAAATGAAAAAATTTGTGTGAACACCTTGCGAACTAGGAAAGGAGGGACCTGAAATTTAGACAAGTTATTATGAGCTGAAGTTTGCTGACCATATAGAGAGAGATGCATATCACCAAACTTACATAGTTGGCTTTCATTATTTTCAAGTAGTTAGTCAAACTTTTCACAATGCTACGCCAATGGGCAATCAATGCCTGCTGGGCCATCGCATTTGCTTGGGATCGCGAGCCTTTCAATAAACTCGCACGGGAAGTTCTTGGTGCCTGCATGATAGCAATGTCAATAAGATCCTAGAAAATGTATTTGAAAATTAGTTTCTAGTACCTGGATACACGAAGCAAGCAATGGAGATATTTCTTTCTTTAGATTGTCTCTTATCATTCCATAAATCTTTTCGAGGAAAGCAGTAAGCTGCTGCTTGAAAAGCAAAGCAGGATATTTTGCTTCAACCTGTCGCAAATCATTCAATCCACCCATGATGCGACTATTGAAAGAAAAGAGACCCGCACTTTGAGGAGAAGCTCTAATACCCTTAAAATAGAGAAGCAGCACGAATTAAATAAGGAAACTAAGGTAGAACTACATAACAAACAATTATTCTGTTAATTGGACATCAAAGATTTGGTTTTACTTGAGACATTCTCCCGAACAAAGCTGATGTTCTACGCCTCTGTGGAGTCAAACTAGACGCTCCAGTTGCCTTTAATGTTCGTTGAAGGAGCAACAACAAAGTAGAGGAATTGGACAACCAATATGATAATACGTCAGTATTGTCTTGGGCCTACAAAGTTTATGAAGATTGAAAATTAGTATGTTTGTAAATAATATAGACTACAAATAAAAAAGTTGAATCCCATCCCACACGATATTGTAATATATCATCCTAGCTTGAAGGATACTTTAAAGAATATATCCCCTGTAAAAAAAAAAAAAACCTCAATAGCTGAGCCTATTGATTGAATTATGCGGTCAAATATGCTGGTTCTTTCAACTTCAAAAGATCTCCAGTGGAGCAGACATCTGTATATGAGACAAGCAGCAATAGGCCTGCCACCTGAGAAACCCAAGTCTTTAGAGATGCATTCGATGAGCAAGTCCTGATTTTCCTGGTTAACAGAATTTGGGAAAAGGAGTGCAACATCACTGATCATAAAAGAGGTCATAAAATGCATAGATACACATGCAAGCTACAGTCGATTATCAAAAAGCTTTTAGTTATAGTTGAACTATGAGGAAACTGATTAAATGCATACCTGCTGCTTCTCATTAAGTGACTTTTGTGGTGTATCATCATTTGGAAGTTCTCTGGAGTTGGGCGTAGCAGGGTTTGATTCCTACATATTTCAATGTGTGAAACTTCATCCAAGGTTGTTTACTTGTATCTTTTGGGTAAATGATCAGATATAAATTGAAGTATGTTAAATGCTCATCAGAAATAAATTCTCATGATTACCACAGATATTTTTGATTCGCCATTCATACCATTTCCATTTTCGGTGTTCCTCTGCAACAAAAGCAGGCAACATAATATATCTTGCAAGAGCATTTCATCATGCTCACACAAAACACGAATGCAATGAAATGTCAGAAGCACCTGAATGATGGCTGTTCTTGAGCGTGTAGTTAATGCTCTGGAAGTTGGCGAAATAGCAACTGCCTGTTGACGAAGTACATGGGTCTCCGACTCCAGATTTGTTAGTTTTTCTTCAAGTCTGTACTTTGGGAGAAATTAGCAGCCATTAGGCCCCTAACCTTGTGCTATTATTTTAAAAAGGAAAATCAGGAGGGTGTGAAATTGAGACAAATGTTTGAGTTTTCCAAAGAATTTTATCATGTTTTCCATTAACTTAAACTAATGTGCATTAGCATAATTGGCTATGATTATATCTGAATACTAGGGGCATGCAACAGATATATAATCATGAAATCAACCTTTGAACATTATCCTGAAGCTGATCAGCTCGCATCTCGGCATCTTCAACTCTCTTGGCTAATCCATTATTTTGTTCCTGAGCCTCAGCCAAGGCTATGTTAGCTGTTTCTGTTGCCTGATTTGCTGTCAACAGTGACACCTGCCAAATGAAAAAAGAAAAAGTTATTGCATATGTCAATAAAACCAAAAATATTTTAATATTGGTCAGATAGTTTGGTGAATCTTTTGCCCTAGTATCAACATGTAATAAAGTAATGTGACAAACATCTAACCACAAGACAGTCACTTTCTCAATGTAAGCTTAGATACTTGTGAAATTTCAGAAGAAACCTAACATTGAGAAAGTTATCTCATCAGCAATTGGTTTGGATCCACAATATTCCATTAACCTTCACAATGATAATTATCTAAAAATAGTTATAATGTGTTTTCTTTTCTACCTTCAGATTTTCAATTTCACTGGTGAGTGCATTAATCTTTTCTGTATCTTGAACTATGATTGGAGTTTCCTTTATTACTGGAGGAGCTTCTTCAATCGCCTTGCGTGCAGCCTCACGTTCCTTGATAACCATGGCCTTAGCTTCATCAACCTGAAGATGTGCCTCATGCAACGAGTCTTGTAATTTAGCAATTTCATGTGCTTTCGCTTCTTCTAGATCAGTCTGAAAATTTGAATAAAAAGGTTAGATAGATCAATTACAGTCCTCAAACCAAGAACATTGAATAAAACACTATAAAGATCAGCATTATATGCCTCTACAGAATTCTAACATAGAACTATTACTCTTAGCCGTCTTTCAAGCTGTAAACGCCATGTCAGTTCTTCCACACGCTTTTCTAATTTGTCTTTAGCTTCCTTCAGGGCTCCTGTTTCCCTGGCAGCCTGCGCTCATTACAATTACAAATCAAGTTAGTAACAGGGTGCAGTTTATAAGAAAAGTACAGAGACAGATAAGAGGATACCATTCTTAGCTTCCTGAGCTCTTTCCTTGCAAGTCTTTGTCTCCAAGCGCATTGATAAGAAAGTGTTGCCTTCTGCAATCTCGTGTAATGAGAATAATCTCTGTGACAACGCCACTGAGCCTGCAATCACAGGACAAATTCATCTAAATCAAACAAGTGATTATTTACAAAACTAAATGTATATATATGCCCTGACTATAAATGAAACCTTGCACTAAAAGAATATCCCTCCAGCACAATATAAAATCATGAAACAACTTAAATACTGAATGCATTACCTGAATGTGAATCGAGGCTTTAGTTTGCTTCTTGAATCTAAAGTCATTGCGAGCAGTCATTGCCCTTAATCCTATCTGCAAAGCAATTGCTGATGACCGAAGTAACAAAAATGATTTTCTTGCAAAGTATCGATGGAGATTCTTCTGGATTTTCACTGCCGCTGCTTCACGTCTCATGTGTTCATAAAGCTTACATGCCAATCTTCCTGTATTTAACAAAATTGAGACCAGAGTTGAAGATTCTTGACAAATATAAAAGTGATTACTAAATATCCGAACAATTTGATAAGGAGGTTCTAAATAAATGTCCAATCATGCATTAGAAGACCACATCACTTATCTCAGTAGTAGAGTGACTTCCTAGTTTTGAATGTTAGTCAACACGGATGGCCACACATAACTCTTAGTCTAAAAGAATCATACCTCTCCATCGAGACTGAAGATGAATGGCCGTTTTTCGCAGCATAAGAAATTCTTTACGAGCAATATATGTGCGGATTTGTCTTTGGATTGTCCTGGCTGCTCTTCCAAGTACTTCTGCTCTTCTAGCGTCCAATTCAGCCATCTGGCCAGCTCTCAGAAACACTTTGCTCTTGCCTAGCTGTCCATGGAAAATGCCACAATGCATAAATATATATACTCTACTCATCCTATTGTTCACAAACATAAAAAAAAATTACTATTTATGATTCTACCTGATAACCCTTCAATCCCATTTTGTCCAAAATTTTTTGGCATGCAATCATGTCATCAGAACTGCCAGAATTATAAAAGACAAAGAGAGGATGCATTAAATTATCTATCGCAACTATATGCCACTTAATGTGTGTGAGAACTTTTCTCTAATTGGTTAACTTAATATTGTGAATGATAAGGTACATACTTTCCTTCTAGAACTTCTGGGGCGAGAAGACCAAACCGAAGGAGAAATTCGTAAAATGTTCTTCGAGTTGGATATCCAGCACAGCTGATCCTAATTGCTTCAAGAACACCCTACATGAAGCAAATCTTTGAAGGATTACATGAAGCTCAAAAGATATCAAGAGAGATGAGTACCATTGTGAAACATACCCCACAGCGCAACTGTTGGATGACATTGGAATTTTCAAAAATAGCAGGTTTGAGAACATTATTTGGCTTCACACATCTGATGTAGAATGGTTCAGTTGAGCTCAAGGTTTCCATCAGCGATTGAAGTTGTAGCTGCGTCAAAAAGAAGGAATTTAGTTAGTTACAAATAATTAATTATATATCATAAAGATTTATAAAACACATCTTCCTTTGCAAATAATGAAGCCCAAAACACCAATATTGAACTTTTAAGTTGTCTATACCATATAGAGGCTTTCTTGTGATAAAGGAAAACATAAGGTTGACAGTACTATTCTCTTGTTGAAGCAAATGTTGCTCAACTAACTCATTGGTGTAGCTTTAATCTAAAAAATTAACAAGAACTGTAATTTCAATAATCATGAACAGAAGGTTAAATCACCAACACCTGCTAATGCTGCTACATGATATGCAAATAATTAACATCCTAAAAAAACATTCTAAACCTAAATTCATTTTTAATCTGAAATGGCATTAGATAAGTACATCATGAGTGCAAGTATTAATTGCAAAGAAGCACAAGGAGTTAGATGCTTGTATACTTGTTTAAAGTATTTCATAAAAGAAATATTAACATCTGCGTACTAAGCTAAAATCAATAACATCAAATATGGAGAAACAAGATATTACTTTAAAGCGAGATCCGATGGAAGAAAACTTTGAAGATTTAGATGACTCTTCAGGAAGTGGCGGGAATAAACCAGAAACAAATGGGCACTTAGAAGCATTCAGTAAATCCTGGTGCTCTGCTACTACATAATCTTTGTTTTTGTCCAGGAAGTAGTCAGCTTGATACGTTACCTAGATAGCAACAATTTGTAAATTTAGATTAAGAGACGATCAACACATATTTGTGCTTAAGCATATAATGAAAAATATACTAACTTCTCCAGCATAGTGGGAAATGGTAAAGTTTGTGCGGGAAAGTTTAGGTTTTATAAACCGTCTATTGTTTTTGAATGTCTGATACAGCTTTTGGGCAAACGTCTCATGAGTTGACCTGGGAAACATACTGAACCCAAGAAGAGTGTGATTAGTCACAAATTCATCTGTAATTACTTAATAGCATATGTTGTTGTTTCAAGTGGAAAAAAAAAAAAAGAAGTGGGTAAAAGAGCACAAGGAAACATACTGAACCCAAGAAGAGTGAGATTAGTCACAAGTTCGTTTCAATACTTATTAGCACATGCTGTTGTTTCAAGTGGGAAAAGGAGAAGTGAGTAAAAGAGCACAAGGAAAGAATCAACACATACCATGCTTCATCAAGGAGTGCAATAATTCCTCCAGGTTTCTGAAACAACATATAAACTTGTTATCATATTACAACACAAGATGGCATTTATCAGCAATCTTAGAGCTTAATTTGCAAGAAACTCTATGTAAAATGAATATATGGAAAATATGCTGAAAGTTTAATATAACATCACATGTCAAGAATTTTGACCTCGGCCAAAATGAAACAATTTCATTACCGTCAATAATTCATATAGTCCAGGAAGATGAACTTAAATGAGTTTTACTCCTTTAATCTTCTTCTACTCACTTCCAAAGTTAAACTATAGCAATAATTACTCAATTTAATTAAAATTTTATTGCACCATATTTATCTAGTTGACATCTTTCAACTTGTGCTTAAACATTTGAAGACAATTTCAAATGATCTTTACTCGTTTAATATTCTTCAGCATATATTTGATTAATTCTAAAAAAAATTAATGAAAAATGGGATTTATTCATTTTCACTTCAATGCATTTTGATGTTGGTGTAATCATGTCTTAAGTGATAAGCCTCGAACATATGTTTTTCAATGTTTGAGCGAAGCACTTAGGATTTGCATATGGATTAAACATGTGCATTAAGTTGTGCTAAAATTTAACAAGATGCACATGAAGCTTGCAGAACTTGTGACTCATGAGGTCTTGTGGATGATGACTTGATGGGGCCAAAGTGACATGCTCAATGGCTTGGAAGTCCGATGGGCTTCAGAAAAGGATGCATGAGGTATCCGAGGGATCGTAGAATGAAAAACATTTAGTGATAGTGGAGTAACTTGTGGAGCTTGTCTTGGCATGACCAAGTTGATTGCATTGGTGGCTGATGATGTGCTGGAGAATGGAGAAGGAAGAAATGAGACCTTCAAGGGGCAACAGTACAAGAAGCATTAAGGTGCAACATTGACTGTACTTGAAAGAAGGCAAACTCCATAGTTAGAAGTGAAAGATGACATTGGAGTGAGCCATGGGCTCGGTGCAACTAATCTGAGGGACTAGAGACCTGACAGGAGATAACTTTGATGGCGAAGTATCTATAGAAGATAAACTCTTGAATTAGTAGTGAAAGTCAAGCAACCTCTATTTTGGGCTGAGGGTAGTGTTTGACTTAGGTGAAGAGTTGATAATCTTAGGAAGATCATGGTCGAGGCTTTAGTCGACTAGAAGGTGTCACCAGTCGATTGGTTAGCTGAATTGACTAGATAGTCGATTTATAGGTTTGATAGCTTGCAAATAGAATATTTCTGCTTGGAGCCAATTCAATTTGACAGTCAACTGAACGTTAGTCGATTGGTGTGTGAGTCCAGTCAACTCATACCTTGACAAAATTACAGAGAAGACCTTGAGCAGGTAGTTCAATGGCACAAGGAAACCAGGTAGTCAATTAAGATTGACATCAATCAACTCAAGTAGTCATTGCTAAGGAGGATAATCAATTGTTGCAGAACTACGTTAACTCAAAGATCTATTGGCAGACTGGAGGCTGGAGGCTGGAGGCTAGAGGCTGGAGTGACTGATCGACGATAGAATAAAATAGAGAAAACTTGAAGACTGCATAAGGAAGTCCAAGGGGAGCCTTTGAGGATTGACATAAATTAAGCAATCATTCAGATATCATATCCTTAAGCTTCCTTGTTGCATTTCTTAACTTAGTTTATTAGTTGTCATACTTGTCTTTTTGTATGTTTTTATTCTACTTGTAAGAGCATCCACAATGGATCCAAATATTTCTCCCAAATATTTGTGGTCCCCACCTCCACATTATCTATTAAATATTCCACTTCTCAAATATCCCAAATCCCACAATCAAATATCCCCAAACCAAATATTTATGGGTCCCACTTACCAAATATCTCACTCTCAAATATCTCCAATTCCATACTAAAATATTTCACCAACTAAATATTTATGGGACCCACCAACATTTTATCTCTAATTCTTTATCCATTTTTAATTTAATATTTTTATAAATATTGTTTTATGTAATATTTATATATATTAACTTAATTATTAAATATAATTAATTTAATTATTTTATTTTATTAAAACATAAAGAGAGATATAATTTTTTTAAAAAAAAAATATAATCGGCGCGAATATAAAATAGATGTAAATTTTTATTAAAGTACTGAAATACAAATCACATTAAAAACAATACAACATAGGAGGAATACATTTTTAAAAAAAACTACAACATAGTAATTAAAATATTTCATAAATTCAAAATTACATAACTAAATATTTTATAGATGATAAATTAGTTATTTACTCATCATGATGACATGTTTCCCAGATGTGTTCAACCAAATCGTGACGAAGCTGATGATGCACCTGAATATCACGTAACTCAGAATTTCGTCGAGTGTATTCAGCAAATTCACTAGTTGAGTCATGATTCGCTATGATAGTATTTTGTTCTTCACGATCCCAAATCGATATTGCATGACCTTCATCCTCCACAATCATGTTGTGTAAAATAATGCACGTGTACATAATTTCTTTACATTTATCCATAAACCAATGTCGCCCTGGACCTCTTATAATTGCCCAACGAGCTTGGAGTACCCCAAATGCCCGCTCAACATCTTTTCTTGCAGCCTCTTGTCTTTCCTTAAATTTCATTCTTTTCGGATCCTGAGGGCAGGAAAAACTCTTCACAAAAGTAGCCCATTCGGGATATATATCATCTGTTAGGTAGTACCCTTTTGTATACTGTGTACCGTTCACAACAAAGTTAACTTCCGGTGCGTTTCCCTTCAAGACGTCATTAAAAATAGGTGATTCATTAAGCACATTGATGTCATTGC
>JBAMIB010362785.1:0-10923 GCA_037177415.1 Kaempferia rotunda | reverse complement strand
TAATACATTTTTAGTATTATACATTTTTTTGATAATTTTGTTAATAAAAAAATCTTATAACACCAAACACATTAATATTTTTAAGTTGTTTAAAATAAATTTATTCAAACACTTTAACAACTTATTTTTAAAATAAAACCTAACAGCTTATAAGCTCATAAAAAACAACTTATAAGTCGTACGAATTTATAAATTATTTTTAATAAGTTTAATCAAACACCTTCTAAATCTTAAAAACAAATATAAAAGATTTAAAATTTTCCAACATTTTTTTTTCTTGTTGTGTATTTATATCCCAATAAAGAATTGGAAAATTTCAATCAATATATATATATACATATATATAAATATTTCCAAACAGGCTGTTTGACGATGACTGCGTACGTTTCTCGACCACCAAAAAGAGCCGCGGCAAAAGGAGGTCGCGAAAGCGTCGCCTTCCGCGGTCCGCTCGCCACGCCTCGCTTCGGCGCCTCCGCCCACGGACCACAAGGAGAGAGAGAAGGCTGGGTTGGGGGGAGAAAGTTGCTAGTAGCCGGCCGGGTACCCTCGTTCTATCCGCCTACAGCATCGACCACTTCGATCTTCCGGTTTTGACTCCAATTTCCCCACGCCATCGCCTGCGTTCCGCGCCGGAAAGCCCTTACATCTTGGTCTCCATGGCTAGGGTTTTGAATGTTGCGGCTTCGTGCGGGTCGGATCGGGGGTGGGTGGTCATGACGGGTGGGAAGGGATTTAATATTCGAGATGGGGCGTCTCTAGATCCGAGGGCGAGGTGTGGGGTTCAGTTCCCTCTTCAGGTTGGACTTCGATTTCTATAAACTTGTTTTTGTGCTTTTTTAGCTTTTCCTCCTTTCAAAAAGCTTTATTTTTCAGGTGTTAAACCGAACAAAATAGCTCTTCTATTACAGCTTGTTGGAAATAAAAGACTAGGGAATTGGAAACCAATTTTCAGATTATTTTTTTTTTTGCGAATTTCCTTTTTGAAATAATAAAGCTTGGAAATTTAGGATTCTCAGATTTAGAAAATGTGGGAGTGATGGGATTTCAAAATCCCTTTGTTTCCTTCTCTACTTGCTGGCCAATCTAATTCAGTAATTTGCATGCTTGGAGAGAAACGTGCAACAGTGAAGTACGTTGCGGAATGAAATCCTGAAAGTCATGAACTTGTTGTGAGTTGTTGGCCATTTCTTGTGTAAGTTTATGAGAGAGTTTTCTTAAATTCTGCAACTTGTGAACTTGCTGGCCGCTTTTGAGTTTCCTGTAGTCTCTGTTTTCAGTTGAGTTCCATTCTCTGTGATGCTTAGTAGAAACTGTGCATTTTCATCCATATTTAACCAGGAGCTGGTATGCTAGACCAATATTTGGTTTTTTACTTTTCAATACCGAGTTGAAAATAGTAAGGAAATATGGCTTGCTGGCAATGGCAAAGGTTATTATTATTGGTGCACTATCAATTTTATGTACTATTTTTAAAATTTTCTTTATGGTTGAAACTAGATGTACTAAATATTTTATCTTTTAGTTGCAACAAGTCATGAGTCCCAATTTTTTGGAATTGACTACATGGATTGTATTGCCATTGAATTCTATGTAAGACTATATGGCTAGTCATATATAGATCCATTAGCCACTCTTGATTATACGTAGCCTATATGCCTTTTTTCCTTCAATGCTAATCCATTCTACTTTTGTAATTATAGAATCACTTAAATCATTACTTGTTCAAAGAATTTCCAAGAATTTTTCTCTTTTACTGGTTTTGCTTATTGAGACAATGTCACAGTTTAGCAAGTTATTTGCATCTTAAGCACCTTATAAGACATCACATCTATATTTTTCTTGTTTTAAAACCTTTTTATTTATTCTCATTGATCCCTGTTGATAATTTTACATTATAACTTCTCATGTACTGATTGCAAACTTTATCTGTCCACAGGACTGCACTTGCCATGCTCGGCCATTTTCTTTAAATAATCCCAGAAAAAGTTATTCTTCATCTAATCGAAGATTACGTGTTCATATGACATTGGTAGATGAAAGGGCCATTCGGCCACTAGAAGCTGCAAAACCTAATCTTACCCTGGTCAGTGGTGAATTCATTAAGAAACATAAATTAATTTGTGTTGTTTGTCAGAGCTTACTATAATAGAAAAACTAACTAGTCTCTTTGCAAGACCATACCAAAAGTACTTTGAATATATGTGAATAATCTTATTTTTCTTGATTTTATTTTTAATTTTTTAAACAATAACAACTCTATGACTTAATTGCTTTGCTTATCTTCTGCAGGCATATGATCTTGTCCAAGGAAGCCTTGTAAGAAAACTTTCTCCTTCATTCACCTATTATTCATTTATTCTAAATTCTAATAGATGTTTGATGACTTGCAAATTTTTGACCTCAATCCCAATGCCTTGTCCAGTTGTCCTTCTACTTGTAGAATAAAATAGTTACTAGTTTAATTACCTTCAAGCAATTGCTAGCTTGACTATAGGATTATAGCACTTGCTGGTACTCAAGTCATACCAAATTATAAAACCTAATTTAGGCATAAAATTTAGAGTATATCCAAAGTTGAGGATTTAACATCATAGTTATTTAAGTTTCTTCTCTTAACTTACCCTTTCCGTTATGGTATCAGTCTATTTGCATGAGTGTATTTGTTTCTCATGCTTTTGTTGAACAAGTGTTATATTCACTGCTCTCATCAGGCCTTAGATTCTAAATCAGGTTCTATAGTTTTGTTGAGCTGACAATTCCGTGCTGCAGTTGTTAATGAGTAATTGTCTATGATTTTCAAACTTGGGATCTACAGAAAGTATTCTGGCTTGTAGTTTAAGTGGGAAAGTTAATATATAGATACAGAGAGTATAAATTCAGTTAATATAGGTAGGTGCCAGAGGTTTGACGCTAAGATTAACCAAAATAAATGTTTTTATGAAAAAAATATTGGTGATCTCTGTAAATATGACTTTGTTCAAAAGAACACCGTAACTTGTTAGTGGCTTAGCTTTTCTGGTTCATAATCAGTTCTCTTTCTAAACGGTCACGTCATAAGTTCTCATGATATTCTTGAGAAAAAGTCTAGGTCTTTAAAAACCTTATCTGGATGTCATTGCCTTTGTTAGAATCCAACTATAAATACTCTTCTATGTTCTTTTATTAGTTCCATACCTATGTACTAATACTATGAGTTCCTTTGTACAAAACCAAGGCATTGGAATTCTTTGTTTAACGATCATTCCATGGTTTGGAGAAAATAGTATTTTCACACTTCAGAACTTGAGGTCTATTTTGTCTCTCTGATTTGCTAATTTGTGTATTTCTTTCCACTTTATCTAATGCAGGTAAGCTGGAATTATTTCATGGATAAGTCAATACCTGATCCACCAACTGCTGTTCTCTTGCATGGTATTCTTGGTTCTAGGAAGAATTGGGGTCAGTGAGCTACTCAAACTTGAAAATTCTTGCTTTTCTCAAACTGATATGCCTTTTAGTGCTTTTCTAAGAACTATACACAAATGGAAAGGTGGTATTTTGGCAGTAATAACTAACTACGGGCTGACAGATTTATAAAAATAAATAACTGAGAAACTATAAGATGGACAATCTCAAAAAAAAAAAAAAATGGAGATCCACAAGAGACATTACTTTATATTTGTAGTCTCACTTTAGTTTTTCTATTTTGCTCGGTTTCCAACTTTAATTCATCTTTGTCGCACATTAATGTACAATTATTTGCAATATTATGAACAAAGTTTCTGTATTAGATAGAACTACAGATTAGTACATCAACATATACAGAGTTGTAAGTGTCCTGTTGAATCTGGTGAATAATGGTACAAAAATATTTCAGGTTCTTTTGCTAAGAGACTGGCGCAAGAGTTCCCAATGTGGCAGGTATACTCTCCAACACTTAACCCCTCTTCACTTTGCTGAAAGTGCCATTTAAACAGTGAAAAATCAAAATGGTTTTGTAATTAAGTTGCTCTAGCCTTTCTTCTTTTTCATTCTCCTTCTATGTTAGTGAGCCTAAAATAAGTCGTGAAATGACATTGTCTATGTATGTGGCCAAAACCTTTACTGTGCTTCCTTTAATGCAGTTTCTTTTGGTTGATTTGCGCTGTCATGGTGAATCGGCATCGATAAAGAAGAATGGATCTCATACAGTTGCTGCAGCTGCTCTTGATGTTCTAAAGCTTGTAAGTGTTTGGACCATACTGGTTAAATTTTGCATTGAATATCATCTGTATATGAATATTTTACACATTTATTGTAGCATTTTGTCCTTAAACAGTTATGTCTCTTTTTAACAGTTTAAGTAGAAATATCACATTGATTTAATTTTTACTGGGACATTTTTCTAAAACCCATGTAAGTTGTAGTTTTATTAATGAGAGAGCTCACCCAGTTGGCTTGTTTGGTCACTTGATGGCATGCACTGTACCTTATTGACGAGAGTGATGCTTTGAACAAGTTTACCTTCATTACCTTGCCAGTATATTTGTGGTTTACGGGCATCCCTATCAATCCATCCTGAAATTAGAAAATGTAAGATACTAAAGGGGCGTTTGGTTTGAGCATTTTCTGTTTTTATTTTCTGAGAAAATGCAGTTTTCTAGAAAACAATATTCTACATCTGTTTTCTAGAAACAAAGATAGTATTTTTTAGAAAATTAGAAAATATCTAAATGTCATTTTCCAAGAAATGGAAAAATGCGGTTTTCTAGAAAAAGAAATGGAAAATCGCTCAAACCAATCACTCCCTTTGTTTAGAAAATGTAAGATACTGAAGTTTGTTTCCATGATCTAGATCAATGTGTCTCTGGTTACTAAAACAAAAATGGTTGGTCGTACGTATTAACTATTGGTGATTCAATCACTTCTAAGAAACTAGAGAATTTACAACATTAAGACTCAGTCGATTAATCACTCGGTGTAAATTTAACATCAAAGATGCTCTCTGTCTTCATTTTTTCAACCACAAAGCTGCTCTTGGTCCCATATAGTTGAACATCTCTTGTTAACTTTTGGTTCAGTTTCTATTGGCATTTGTTTCATGAGATAACTATGTTATAAGTTTGGAGGTAATTTTCCAATATGACACTTTAGCATCATACAGGTTGCACAACTCAGATTGATACCACGTGTCTTAGTTGGTCACAGCTTTGGTGGCAAAGGTTATCTTTGCAAGTTTCTTTATTTCTTGGTTGGCATTTATTTGTTTGTTTGTTTTTTGCAATTTAATATTTTCTGATATGCCACTCTATCATCTTCTCAGTGGCCCTAAGTATGGTAGAACAAGCTGCAAAACCTCTTGCTAGACCTGTCAGGGTAAGATCAAAGTCTGAATTCTTACCATTGAATACCTGCTAATTCTATTCATGATTTTTTATCTAAGATTTTAATCACCCTCCCTTAAATATCAAAGGTAAAAAACTTTGACTTTTGTCTTTGAAGGTCTGGGTTCTTGATGCTACTCCTGGGAAGGTTCGTCCTGGAGGAGATGGTGAAGATCATCCTGGTGAATTGATTGATTTTTTTAGTAAAATGCCTAAGGAGGTGTGCTTGCTTGACTATGAATTCTTACACCAGTTGATTAATTGTTTATAGTAGTTAAATTATGTTTTGTGTTCTTCGTTTTGTCCTATTTTCTTAATATGCTTGAAATTGTGTGTTTCTAGTTTCCTGAACTACTAGTCATTTCAAAATAGAGTTTAAAAGGGATGTCATGAGACAACTTGTTTTGGTGGATACTGAATTTTAGTTTCATGAAATGCAAATTTATATGTTTCACATGAACAATGCTGATATAGCTTTGTTTTTTTGTACTCTAAAATATAAAAAATGGTTTTCTAGAAAGTATTGCTGATCAATTTGATTTATTATAGGTTGCTTCAAAGCAGAAAGTTGTAGATGCTTTGATTCAGGAAGGATTTTCATCAGAGGTTGCGCGGGTATGGACATTTCTGCTTTCTATGATTCTGACGGGTTAAACAAACTCATATTCTTCAGATGTCCAAAGCTACAGAAGCATGAAATAGCTTTAAAAACATAATTACGTACATTGTTTAAGCGTTTTGTTCAAAAACTTAACCATGGAAGGATGATATTATTCCCAGTGGGTGGTGACCAATCTACAGCCAGTTAACCAGCCTGGTTCCATCTCATCATCAGGCTTCTCGTGGATATTTGACCTCAATGGCATCTCAGAGATGTACAAGTCCTATGAAGAAACAAATTTATGGTACAGAAGCAACCTGGTGCGATAGTATATCGCCATAAATTCCATCAATATACATCTGAACCGGAACACTCTATGTACTTGTAGGAAAACTGTTGAGAATGTTCCTCGAGGAGTTCATGTGAATTTCTTGAAGGCTGAGAGAAGCTTACATAGATGGGCTCTCGAAGACCTTCGGAGGATCCATGCCGCCGAGGAGTTGGCTTCCGAGGAGGGAGCTGGTGTTGAGCTACATGTTCTTGAAGATGCTGGTCATTGGGTACTGCTAATCTACTTGTTTCTTTATGCCGCTTCTTACTCTTGAATGTTGACCAACTTATTCATTGAGGCTGCAAGTGTAGAGGCATCAATAGGCTGTGCGTGCAACAGAAAGATCAAGATCATGAACCAGCTAGCTCACCTTTTTTTAAAAGTTTATTTTTAAAAATCTTTAAAAATAATAATTTTAAAAACAATCAATAACATGATGCCCTCATGAATTTATTTAATTACTTTGTAGTTTTAGAGGTAAAATTATTTTCATTGGGTTGAAGATAGAAGATAGAGGTATTTTGTTGGCAAGGTTAAACTCCTATGGTGCATTTTACATACAATAGTAAACTTTCGGTAAGGATAATTTGAACTTGATAGAATGGTAGGACTTGGGAGTTATTTCCTTGCAACTAAAGGGTAAATTTAGCAGCTTCTTTCTGTAAACTGAAGAGGCAACTATATGATAACCTCTTAAATGGTTCGACTTACCTCACCCATAATTTTTCTTTCAGGTGCATGCCGACAACCCGGATGGTCTGTTTCGGATTCTCTCATCCTCCTTCCTTGGATTGCGGAATCCGTAGCAGAAGTACATTTGAGAATCATAATCCAATTATGACTTTGGGTATTTTGAGAAGCAAGTGGAGGGTTGAATATATTTAACTACTGTAGTAAGTTATATACATTGATGTATTATTTTGTTCTTTAACTTATCATTCGATTTCTTTTCCCCCCTTGATTTTAGACACAATTATTTTAGTACTGTCTTCTTCCCAAACACGAGAAAGGATTGTAAGACATTTTTTTTTAAATTGAAAGTTAATTATTTTATCAGGATTAAATAAGTGAAAGTTGATCATTAACATACAATTTAAGACATTTAAGTTTTAAGTAGTAGTTTTATGCAATATATTAACAAAGATCGACAAGGAAGGAAACGTATATATCTCTTTAGATGAGCATTCAGGGATATGGATGGATGATTGAACAAAGAATTGAATTAATTGCATCAGGTATTTGGAGTCTGCAGCTTGAGACCCTGTAATTTACTTTACATTTTGAACACATGATTCCTATGTTTCTCTTCTACATTTGATCATCTCAAACTCAAAGCAACATAAAATGAAGTATCTCTACGTCGAGCAGCATCTACTTTGTGTCTCGACATTACTTGTCTCTGACACGACGATGGTGTTCCCCTCTTTGATGTTCTTGGAAGCTCCTGGATTCGGCTTGGATTCTGTTGAAGAGATCAAAGACTTCTTGCACATGATCTGATATATCTCCGAAAGAATGATGTTAAATGCATTCTCCACATTTGTGGCCTCGAGGGCAGAGGTTTCCATGAACGAAAGGCCTTCCTTCTCCGCAAAGCTTTGAGCATCCTCTGAGGGGATGGCACGAAGGTGCTTGAGGTCGATCTTGTTACCAATGAGCATGACTATGATGTTAGAGTCGGCATGATCACGGAGCTCCTTGAGCCACCGGCTTGCATTCTCAAACGACTTGGGTTTGGTTACATCGTAGACGAGGAGTGCACCCAGGGCACCTCGGTAGTAGGCACTAGTTATCGCACGGTATCGTTCTTGGCCTGCCGTGTCCCATATCTGCGCTTTTACCGTCTTGCCTTCGACCTTAGAAAGAAAAGGAATATACAGGACAAAGATGAGAGACTAACCGTAGAGATATGAACACATAGAAATGGGTAAACACCCAAAAGGTTGCTCGAAACACTGAATTATAGCTTTATCAGCTTCTTAACATATAGACAATTTTTGCCAAATAATCAGGATAGTTCTACAGAATAAACACAAAGAATACAATAGCACCAACAAAAATAAAAAAACAAATGCTAACTGCTAAAACAGCCACAATTACTTGTCCATTTTTCTAATGAATTCTCTTCATCAAACCAAACAAGTCTGAACTATTTTGTATTGTTTATATGGATCTTATCCATAATATTTATATCAGTTAATTCACTTTTTAGTACATTAACTTGAGTTTTCTATGGTCACTCTACTCTAGTTGATTCAACTTTTAAAATCTAGTACCAATAAGTCACCCTTGAATCCATATCATGGATTTACTAAACATAATAGTGAAGAACGAGTGCACTACCAAGCTAACTGGGTTTTGTTCCCATTTATGGTACCCTATCTAACTCGTCTTGATATCTCCACAGATGCAACAGCATGAATATGCGAGAACATCTTAAGTAGGCAAAACTATGAACCCAACCATTAACCAGGACTTTTTTTTTTGTTAAACTCTGATAATATATCAATCATCTCCAAACATATTTATACCATCTTAACTATTTTATCTTATCTAGTAAAGTCACATATTCATCTTGACATTCTTATCTTTGCTTAATTAACTTACTTTTAATTTAATTTTTCCTAATTTGTCCAGTGCTTCTACCCATAAAGAATGACAAGTTGCATCATAATCTTATATATATATATCTATAAATCCTAGCCTGAGGAACATAAGACAATCACACATAAGACAATCACATAAGACAATGGCACACATTTTGTAAATCAATGATATCTTTTATTGCTCAAGCACCATTTGTCGGCGCGAAGGATTACCAAGAAACCACCAGATGGTCCAAGGTAAAAAGAATCCTAGTATCTACTAGGAATTCCATCCTGAGCAGTCCGAAGAAAAGGCTTCGCCTAACCAATTGAATAGGTTGTTTGTGGCTTCTAGTTCCTGAAAACCATTCCATCCCTTGTCCGGTATGGAAGAAATTTTGGTGCACATGCATGAGGTATGGGCATCTGCATCTCTTACCTAAATCATAATTGAACACCAGCACTAGCAAAGGAATGAAGGCAAACATTTAAACCTTGAACTCCGATCTCTTTGTGCAGCAACTCGCTAAATCCAAAAAAAAAAAGAAAAAAAGTTTCATTTTTGTATTTACTATTCAGTAAATCCTAGAAAAATAACAGCGCTTCATCAAAATCGACATATTTGGCGAACCTGCTATTATAGATCAAGCGCAGCCAGTAAAAGAGTAAAAGAGATCGAAGACGAAACCCTAACCTATTAGGATCTCAAGTAAGACATCGGGGATTAATCGAACCTGGAGGGTGCGGGTAGCGAATTCGACGCCGATGGTGGACTTGGAGTCGAGGGAGAAATGGTTGCGGGTGAAACGAGAGAGAAGGTTGGATTTGCCGACGCCAGAGTCGCCTATCAAAACCATCTTGAACAAGTAATCGTACTCCTCCTGGAATCCCCCTCGCCCCGTCATCGCCATCGCCATCGCCACCGCCACCGCCACCGCCACCCCTCCCCGTCGTCAACGCCGCCCTGAGACCGGTTCGCCGTGGTTTTCGCGAGGTCTCCGATTCTCAGTTCTCCAAAACGATATGCCAACCGCATTCGACGATTATGCATCACGTTCCGCGGAATCAAACGGTCAATAACAACCACCACTCTCTCTCAAGCAAACCCGCACGTAACTCCGAAGGGCCCACGAGAATCAAGCGTTGCTAACCAGTAAATATTTTGGTATATTTGAAGAATCAGTTAAAGTACATCCTACGAAGACACATCATCATCTGGGCTGTGGCTATCAACTTATGTATAATTCCGCAAAAAGTTTCAGAAATATCTAAATCACTATCTTAATTTTAAAATTATTAAATAATGCATAACAGTCGATTTGGAATATTTAATGACAATGATCAATAATTTTAATCGATTGTTATATTATAATAACCCATTAAAATTATTTTATAAAAAATATTAAAAAAATTCTATGATAAAAAAATTGATGCTCTTAATCCATTAGGTATTCGAATTGATATTTAAAGATATATATATAATTAAAAGAATGAGATGAACATATAAGGCCTGAATCTATGTCATTTCGAGTTCTTCAGGTTAATTAGATAGTTTCAATCAAAATTAATTAATAGACCTAGAGAGTTCAGAATGACATGTCATAAGGTTACATGTGTTCGTCTAATTCTTTTTATTATATTCATGTCTTTAAACATCAAATCAATAAATCATATTGAGAGCAGTAAAATTTTAAATATGAATCAAAATTTTCAAATACATTCGTCTAGTTTTCTTTGTGATTTAGAGAGCTCAGAGATCTTGAGTCTTCGTCTACATCGTCGCCCTTGTTTTGAACGTAAAACTGTTAGATGAAGCACAACTATGATGCATTAAGTCTTGTTGCTCTTAATGTTGTTATTAAGTAAATTCGTACAAAATGAAATACAGACTTACAGTGCTGCTCGGAGAAGTAGATCGAAGAAATCTGTTGGGACCTAATCGGTACGGCTAGATGCGGTGTCTTCTTCCTACAAGGTTAGTATGCACAGCGGAAAACTAAACAAACAAAACTAACACAAACAAAGAAGACAAACCGATGTGTTCACTAGGGTTCGGAGATA
>JBAMIB010362362.1:0-10395 GCA_037177415.1 Kaempferia rotunda | reverse complement strand
ATTGGAAGAAAACCTTTCATTTCACCACTTCATTTTTTTTTTCAAAATTATAGTTTCCAAATTGCCAAAATATAAAACTCTTTATCCTTTTAACCACTATCATTAACATCATTATCACGTCATTATTTTGTTAATTGAATTAACAGTGTTATTGGTTAAGTGATGAAATTTAAAATCCCTATCAGTTGGATGTATGCTAATGATTTTGAAATTACAAAGAAAATACTTGTGATGGTGAAATGAATTCTTTTCTCTAATTGTGATGAATTCAGAATGAGTCAGACGTTGTAGTTATTTGTTGTTCCAGTTGGGTCATTTCATCTCCTGTTTCTCCACTTATTTCGCTGGAGTTGTAATCGCCCTCGCATGCTGCTGGGAAGTAGCGTTGCTGTCGTTGATGGTGGTGCCGATGATTCTCGCAATCGGAGCTACTTACACCAGAAAGATGAACAGTTTATCATCCTTGAGAACAATGTATTTGTCTGAAGCAACATCTATCGTAGAACAGGTATTTTGTAAATTTAAATAAATTGCATCAAATACTTGAAGATTGGAAGGTATAAAAGAACGATACATGGTCACCTCAAATGCGAGCATTTACAGACTTTATCACATATCGGAACGGTGTTTTCGTTTGTGGGAGAGAGCTCGTCGATAAAATCCTTCACTGAGAACATCAGGCAGCAGTACATTATAAGCAAAAAGGAGGCAGGAATTAAAGGACTGAGTTTGGGATTGTTTCAAACTGTCACTTTCTGCTCGTGGGCGTTGGTTGTTTGGATTGGAGCAGTTGTTGTTGTTGCACGAAGAGCGAATGGAGGCGAGACCTTGGCCGCGATTATGAGCATTCTGTTTGGAGCAATGTATGAGATAAACCAATTAATTGATAATTGTTGTGTTACTCATTCTGAAACTAATTTTAACTTTTTTTTTTGTTCTAAATACTTACAGATCAATAACTCATGCTGCACCAGACTTCCAGATCTTTAATGCTGCAAGAGCTACAGGAACTGAGATATTCCAGGTGATCGAAAGGAAGCCAAGAATAAGCAGTGAGAAAAAAGGAGTTACATTGGAAAAAATTGTTGGAGTGATAGAGCTAGATCGAGTGTCATTTGCTTATCCTTCGCGACCCAATAAGCTGATCCTTCAAGACTTCTCACTGTGCATGGCAGCAGGGAAAGTGTATGCATTGGTAGGCAGCAGCGGGTGTGGGAAGAGCACCATCCTGTCTCTTGTTCAAAGGTTTTATGATCCATTGGCGGGTCTGTTCTTTTTCACAAATGAATTAAAATTAATGAACTATAACATTTGCGGTTTCTGATAGGAAATAAAGTTGCAGGTCAGGTTTTGATCCATGGCTATGATGTCAAGGAGCTGGATCTCAAGTTCCTCAGAAGAAATGTAGCAGCAGTGCCACAAGAACCAGCACTATTTTCAGGCACCATAGCGGATAATTTGAGGGTTGGGAATGCAGAAGCAACTGACGAAGAGATCATCAAAGCAGCATCAGTAGCTAATGCAGACTCGTTCATTTCCCAACTTCCTGAAAAATACTCAACTTGGGTGAAAGTTATATTAATTTGCTTTCATCTTGTTTAAGATAAAGAGCTAATAAATGTTTGCTCAGGTTGGAGAGAGGGGAGTACAACTCTCAGGTGGACAGAAACAAAGAATAGCAATAGCAAGAGCCATTCTGAAAAAATCTCCAATTCTTCTCCTAGATGAAGCTACAAGTGCGCTGGATTCGGAATCGGAGAAGCTGGTTCAAGATGCATTGGGGAGAGTCATGCAAGGAAAAACTGTGATTAAGATAGCACACAGAACATCCACAATAACCAGTTCAGATACAATTGTTGTGGTTGAGAATGGAAAAGTAGCACAAAGTGGAAGCCACAATGAGCTGCTGCAAACCAGCAATTTCTACAGTAATTTGTTCGCTATGCATAGCATGAAGCCAGAATTAGAAGACACAATCTCAAGGTAGGGAAAATTTTCTATCCAAACAAAAAAAAACTCTCAATTGTGCTTGTTGCTTTCGTTTTCTCTGAGCTGACTATGAGGGAAAACATCAAAAAATATACATGGTGAATCTGAAACAAGTAGTCTTATTAAGATTTCATTCTTTTAGGATCTCGTGACCAAGATGCAATCTAAAACTTGACATAAGAAGATTTCTCTTTGATACGTAGTGATTTCAATGATTTTGGTAAAAATGTGGTAGTAATATTTATATTTTGATTTACTTTTTTTGCAAACAGGGGAACTACTAACACTAAGGAGAAACCAGAAATCACTCAATACAGATCATCTTCTCAACAGCATGAAGTGAATGAGATGTTAAAGAGCCAGTCAATCAATCCTAATCCAACCAAAGTAACGAAAACTACAAAAAGCAGATCTGCTAGTTTCTCAAGAATATGGTATGGGTTGAACAAATTTGAGTTTGCAAAGGTAGCTTTGGGATCATTTGGAGCAGCATTCTCTGGAATATCTAAACCATTGTTTGGGTTTTACATTATGACAATTGGAGTGGCATACTACAAAGAAGATGCAAAGTCGCAAGTAGGCAAATATTCTATTATATTCACCGTTGTTGGCTTCCTCACGTTAATCACTCACATATTGCAACACTATCACTATGGTTTGGTTGGTGAAAAAGCAATGGGAAATCTCAGAGTATCACTGTTTTCAGGTAAGAAATTTAGTTGAATATATCAGAACGTTTTACATCTGCCCTATTCATGATCTTCTTTTGGTCACATTAGAAGTCAAAATTTTGATTGGTCGATACAGAATCATAAACTACTTGAAAATAACTGAAATAATTTGATATCGCTTGTATGGTCGAACCTGACTGTGTTTAATTATATGCTATATTGCAAAAGAATGCACAACAAAGATTGACAGATTTTCTATCAAAGGTATTTATAAGAAATATGTCTTTTTCATCCAAGCATTAGTCAAACAAATTAACAAGGTACTATTTTCCTTGAGAATTCTTAAGAACTATATTTCTGAGTACTCTTTGGAGATTCTGTATCCAAAAGCAAAACAAACAGTGTGATTTAGTTGTGCTACAATATCTGTACATGCAAACGTGTCCCTATCCCCTCAAACTTTAGGTTTAAGAAACTAAAATGCATTTCCAGAAATGGCATGGATCCTATATAGTACATGTAGTGGTGGCATCATCTTTAGAACTTCTAGCACTTTTAACATTTTAATAATCTAGATCACAAAGGAAATACAATATTCCATTAAAAATAGAAAAGAAAAAAACATCGAATAAGACTCGCCTAAATCAGAAGTACCTTCTTCTCAAACAAGGTTCCTTTATATTTTTGCAGCCGTACTCCGAAATGAAGTAGCTTGGTTTGAGAAACCTGAGAACAGTGTAGGATTCCTTGCAATGCATATTGTTAGTGACACTTCCATGATCAAGACCATCATATCTGACAGAATGTCTGTGATTGTGCAATGCATCTCCTCAATCCTAATAGCAACAGTAGTGAGCATGAAAGTGAACTGGAGGATGGGGCTGGTAGCCTGGGCTCTAATGCCCTGCCACTTCATTGGTGGTCTGATACAAGCCAAATCTGCCAAAGGCTTCTCTGGTGACTCTTCCATGGCTCACCAACAACTTGTCGCTCTTGCATCAGAATCTGTGAGCCATATAAGAACTGTAGCTTCCTTTGTTTACGAAGAGCAACTGCTTAAGAAAGCACAATTTTCATTAGAGGAGCCAAGGAGGCTTAGCAGGGTACAGAGCATCAAGTATGGAGTGTTTCAAGGTGTCTCACTTTGTTTATGGAACATTGCTCATGCAGTTGCTTTGTGGTACACCACAATACTGGTCGATAAGCATCAATCCAGCTTTGAGGATGGAATAAGATCGTACCAAATCTTCTCACTCACAGTTCCATCTATCACAGAGCTATGGACACTGATACCGACAGTTATTTCTGCAATTACCATACTCAAACCTGCATTTGAAATCCTAGATAGAAAAACAGAAATTCCACCCGATGTGCCAGAGATAATAAGCTCTGAGGGAATCACAGGCAGAATAGACTTTGAAAGCGTCAGCTTTAAATACCCATCAAGACCTGAAGTGGTGGTACTAGATAATTTCAACTTAAGTATCGAAACTGGAGCATATGTGGCACTTGTTGGGCCTAGTGGAGCCGGGAAGTCCTCAGTTTTGGCACTGATCTTGAGGTTCTATGATCCTTTCAAAGGAAGGGTTTTGGTTGACAGTAAAAACATAAAAGAGTATAACTTGCACTGGTTGAGACACCAAATAGGATTGGTTCAACAAGAGCCACTTCTCTTCAGCTCATCAATCAGAGACAACATCTTCTATGGAAGTGAAGGTGCTTCCGAGACTGAGGTTGTGGAGGCTGCGATGGAGGCCAATATCCACGACTTCATCTGCAGCTTGCCAAATGGGTATGACACAGTGGTGGGGGAGAAAGGATGTCAAATCTCTGGTGGACAAAAGCAGAGAATTGCTATTGCAAGAACACTACTGAAGAGGCCAGTGATTTTGCTGTTGGATGAAGCTACCAGTGCACTAGATTCTGAGACAGAGAGAATCATCATGCAGGCTCTTGGATCCAGCAAGTGGAGGAGAGACAAGGAGGCATCAAGAAGAATCACAAGGATAACAGTTGCACATAGGTTGTCTACTGTGGTCAATTCAGATACAATTGTGGTGATGGATAACGGTAGAGTGGTTCAGATGGGGGATCATTCAACTTTAGTTGCAGATGATAATGGTGTTTACTCAAAGCTTTTCCAGCTTCAGATCCATGATACATAGTTGATGAAGTTCTATAGCAATTAAGTTCTAAGTTGATGGTAAAATAAAACCTTATATCATGCAAATACCACTGATAAATGGTATTAGACATGGAAAAGAAGGGATTAGTGAACCTTAATTCTGTCTTCCTTATGGGCTTCAGAGCTAGGAAAGGCAAGCTCTTTTTCTACTCATTTCCATGTTGGTTCTGTGTAGACTTTTTTGTCTCCTTCCAGAGAGGTTGCTTTTTTATGTACTATTATATTTCAGTCTTTCCAGGTAGCATTGTTAACTGTTGTGCATTGATCAAGCATGGTTACAAACATTCTGTTTATACAAGTCGACGGTTAGGGGAAAGAATAACATTCTGCAGAGGCACTGACTTTACAAACAATAAGAAAAAAAGATGATAAAATGAAAATGTATGCAAGGGAGCCATACATATTGAACAACGATCCCTAAGAAGAGTTAACTGAGAAAGACAATACTATCTTTATAACCACTACAAAATCGGGAAGGAACAAACTCATTGTCAACCATCCCATTTGCAACTTCTAAAGCAAAGTTTGACAAAAATGATAATTATACGTTTTACTATCTACAATACATCAATTCTAAACATGTAGGTGAAAAAACAATTGTGATTGGACTAATCACAACACAGACCAATTAATATGACATGCCTACACTCTTCAAGCTTGTAAACAAATTAGGTGGGTAATTTCTGGTAGCATACCATATGGCGTTCGAAGAAGTATAATCTGGTAAGGACTTATATCTGGTAATAGTCTTGAATTTGAAACTAGGGCACAAGAAGGTAATGAGAATACAATTAATAATCTGCAAGGTCACTGTGACTGCCAATCTAGTTTTCTTTGCAGCAGCTGGTTGCAGCATCTTCAAGTACATACTCAACTATGCAATCTTGGCTATGCATTGATGATCTTAAGTGAATGCTTGCATTGAGATCCATTTATCTTTGCAGCTAATTGTGTCCATCTGTACTGGATATATAAGCATCATCATGCTGATAACATGTGTATGCATTAATGTGAAAATATTTTACCAAAATGAAGCACTTGAATAATGGAAGTATTTCTATCATGGTCAGCAAAACCATGTCCAGTTTTATTGAGAAAAATAGGCATGTCTTCTATGCTAGCAAGTCAATCCAGCGATCTCTTAGGGTCTCAAAGGCATCTGAACTGGGAAGAACTGTTAGTATAATCTTCCCTTCCACAAGAATTTCAGATAAGAGACCCAACCTTGTCAGGGTCTCCACAGCCTTGTCAATAGGCATTTCAATCTGCATAAAGTAAATATATATTTTTAAAGTTATGCACATCTCAGAAATATTAATTATTTCACCTATACCTTTTCTCTGAATCTATCATAAATAAAATTTTCGCAGGACTCTCTGATCTTTTTACGACAAGATACCTGCATCATGAATCATAAATTCAGTTAGAGATTTCTAAGATCCTAAAATTTTTAAGATTCAAGAACTAAAAAATTAAGAAAATGTCCACATCACTTTTTCAGACAACAATAAGTAATAGATACAGAATTACAGATAAATAAATAAAATAAACAACTGACTATAGTTTTTTTCATACCAAGAAGAAATCAGTGGCAGAGTTTCTGAACATTCACTAGACTGAATCGAGTGATCAGAAAAATTATATGCTATCTATGATCCAATCATTTTGTGCACCCTCTAGTCCATATTAAATGCAAAGATGTTTGAACTAAGGCATCACTTCCTTAGTAATGAAGATTCAGATTAGTAATTCATTTTTTTATAGTTTAAATACAAACCAAGAAATGGCACTAATCTTCCTTTACAGCATCTATCCTTTTAGGTTTTTACCATCAAAAAAATGAGCATAAGTGAAAGAAAATTAAAATGAAAGAAATGCAAAGCTCTTAGTAACAGCTCAAGATTGTTGGTGAATGCTACTTTAGTCAATGTACCTGATATGTTTCAGGATGGAGCAGAATTGAATAAACCAGAATTGCTTCCTTGAACTGCATGATATACTACATTATAAAGGCAAGACATGAGAAGAATACTCCAAGCAAGAACTTTTTCCTTACTTGTTGTTGTTCTGAAGCATCAAGAAGAAAGTGAACTGAACCAAATCCACTTGCTAAAGTTTTCTCATAAAGAGTTCTATTAACCAGCAGCTGGGACAAATATATGCATTTAGTTCTTCTGGAAGATATCTTTGTTAAGTAAACAAAGCAGGAAAGGTAATCATGATTTTTCCTGATTTTGAAAATTGTATTTATAAAAATAATAAAAAATAGTAATCATTGTATATTATCAAATTATTGGAATCACAACCTCATTTTTGACAAAGAATTAGGGATCTAGTAACTTTGAAATGTTGAATAATTGTCGAACATAATCATTTATCACATGAGCAATGGAGAGAGCAAAATTTCACCCTAGTAGAAAAGCCCTCAAGAAGATGACTCTAGGAACAATGTCAGAAAATATGGATAAATTAGTCAAAGACAATATTCCATGATCCATGTTTGCTTTTCTTAAACATAAAAAACCCAGCCAAACTCTAATATTAGAACTACTAGTTTTTCGAAAGAAAGACAGAGAGAAATATATATATATATATATATATATATATATATATATAGTGATGAAATGCAGAAATGTTTCTGCATGTCCTATTTCAAAATGCAGATAATTTCCTACAACTTCTTTATTGTCATCTTTGCGAATTAGGGTTTTGACTAGTTACTTGCAATTCCTTCTATGTGATATTGCTGATAATGGCTAAAGTAAATATAGAATGATTCGTCTTTCATTTGGTGCCATTGTTGAATTTTGCACAACTCATGGTTCAAAACCAATTGAAGTAGAAGAAAGTATCCTTTCTTGTTTTATCATTTTTGGATTCTTCCACTACTCCCTCTATATCCATTTCAGACATGATCTTTGGATCGCATACTTCTTTTAAGTCTCTTGTATTTGTTGAAAGCAGAGAGAAAAATAGCAAGTAAACATGATGAACTGCAACTATAATTCATATTCTGATATTGGAAGTTGGGGAGCTTGTCTAAAAGACCTTTCTCAGAGTAACACTGAATAACTATCTAGTTTTTCAACGAAAAAAAGTTATATATATATATATATATATATATATACACAATTCATATATGAACAAAGCACAAAAGAAAACACAACAGCACAAATTCATATTTGATTGAAATATGCATACAAAAAAAAGTAAATTAAAATAATATTTACTACAGCATTATCTAATATAGGAAGTGAACTTACCTGATACCGGTCCGTGGTCTGTTTGTAACCTAGCACTACTCGAGTAATATAGATTATAAGTGCAGTGATGGCAATGACATCAAGGAAAACAGCAGACCTGTTTTTGCATAAACAAAAACTGAATGCAAGTGATTGTAATACCAATAGTAGTACTGTGTAGAAGGTAGTGCATTCAATAAT
Organism: Kaempferia rotunda; assembly: GCA_037177415.1. Classification (NCBI taxonomy): domain Eukaryota; kingdom Viridiplantae; phylum Streptophyta; class Magnoliopsida; order Zingiberales; family Zingiberaceae; genus Kaempferia; species Kaempferia rotunda. Next base: position 2,107 of record JBAMIB010362362.1, on the reverse strand, counting down.
CAGCAGCATGCAGATATTAACTTAAACAATTGTTTGTTAACTGAAATTATTTCATCTATCCATCTGGGATATTATATTACTACTACCAGCCTTCGAGATGCAAGGAGCCAAAAGCATAATCTGCAAGTGGAAATTTTCTTTCTATTGCATATTTTTGAATCTAAAATAGCTATTATGTAAATTACACAGAAAAAAAAAGTGTGAGCTCAAGTATGTCATTTTGATTTCCAATCATCATATATCTTGTTTATGTTACATTGCCATAGTGGAGAATCATGCATATAAATTAAATCATATAAGTAAAGAGGAACTATTAATCCACTAGAGGATTTGGAGAAAAGAATAAAGTGCTTTAGGTAATACTAAAGATTCCTTGAATTCATTAATTCTGTCTTTGATTGTTCCATTTCTTCTTTTAGCATTTAATGTAGTGTAGGAATGTCCAAAGATTCAGATATTCTCTACTCTGCTTGCTCATAATTGAGATTTAACATTGGTAACTCAACCCCAACTGTTAGATACATCCCTCACAAGATGTTGCTCACTTATGGTTGAATTCTCACCAATGTCCCTAATGAGGTGCTGCAAAAAGTCACCCTACAACCAGAATTCTGGAGTATAACAACAAGGGATAAATCAAGTTGACACCTAGAACCCAATTGTCATAAGCCTAAATCCATTGTATTTGGAATGCATGTAAATTTTAGCTATGTTTGGTTATAACTTATATCTATTGGCTTGCCAATTTGAAAAACAAGTGTACCCTAGTGATTGGCTCACTGAAATTCTCTGAACCAAACAAATGTCCAGAATGGGAAGTGGTCGCATCTCAATAATGCTAGATGCCTAAAAAAAATTTATTCCATTTCCAAATTGACGATGCAACACCATATAATGTGGATACCAAATCCCTAGTAAGGAAACTAAAACACAAGTTTGCTTTTCCAAGTGTAAACAGAGGTAGAAAGATATCACATATGTACGGAGAAGAGGCAATGTTATCAAATTTGTAGTTAATGAAGTATGCCAGCAACCCAATTAAGCTTGCAACATCCAAGCGTACCTGAGTAGAAAATGAAATATTGTTCATGATACAACATAGTTAGAAAGATGTCAATTGATAGAAATATTGACAAATCTAGTTACATTTCCCCTTTTTGGCCAATTATGCTTTAATAAATACAGCGTGGAGCCTTTATCTTAAGCTGGCATGGATAGTAGAAGAAAATGGATTAACCTGTTTGAATGAACAAGAGGTTTTGGGAAAATGCCAATTGTTACAACTGAGAGCTGCTAGTTGATCTTGAATATGATTGGTAATTTCATATAGTACTAATGTTAATATATTGTTATAATAAAATCATTTGATCCAGTGGTCCTAACGCTAATAAATAAATTGTCAATACCGTCCTCTATCATTTAGCTAAAAAATACAATACAAACACAAATTTCAAGTTGCTGTGGAGTAGGTAATTATGATACTGACAGGATTCAAAATCAAGAACAACCATGGTTATGTGTGTAATATATTCATGAATGAATTTTCAATAATAAGCGGTTAAATGTGTATACATACTGTGTCTAGGATACAGAAGGACAACTTCTTGTGGGGAAAAATAACCTACAGTCACAGTAATTAGATTATATATAAGCTTGTCTCCCATAGAACCTGCAAATAGAAGCATATGCGCAAGATGCATATCCTCAAAAAAAAATGTATAACACTATGTCCCAATCATAATATGTTTGCCGAAAGATCAAAAATTGGTATCTTCTCATATATCTGTAATTGAACATGATTTGTTTCTGCTAGATCTTAATTTTTATTTTGACTTCCTTTGTCAGCATAAAGAAGAACCAGTTCTTGAAATGCAGGTTCCTGATAGAGTTAGAAATTTTGAAACATTACATAAAACAAATGTCTAATATGGATTAGAATTTTCTAGGAAAATATCACTATTCTTACATATCCACAACCCAAATGCATTAACCTTCCTGATGTCATTTTTTAACTACAGATCCTAATAGGTTCGGTAGAACATTTTCTTCTTATTGACCTAGACATCCTAATAAGGGAATTGATACAGGAAAATATTAGCTTTAGAAG